>LD345683.1:107159-132693 GCA_001465055.1 Ptychodera flava
TGACATCATCGATCGGATCGAAAACGATGGACTCGGAAGACAGAAGTACGCCAACGGGGCTCTTACGGTACCGAATCGCCACGGCAGTGCTGGTACTAGTTACGAGGTCGTCGATTTGGACGCCACCGCCAGGGGCGCCGAACAATCGAAGGAGTCCAGTGCGGACTACAAGTCGTTGAAACGGATCGACTCCCCGTACACGGCCCTGAAGTTCGCAGCCGAGAAATTCAGAGAAGCCGCACCGAAATCAACAACGAAGCCAAAGCCAAAAGTGAGGCAAAAACCAGCCAGACTTCCGTTCAAATCGTACAAGAAAGACAAGACCGACCAGGCGAAGACGAACGGGACCGCCCCGGAGGTAAAGCCGAAACCAAAGCCGCCGCCAAAGATCAAGGTGGACGACAGACACGAACCTTCTCCTTCTCAGGACATTGCGAACGGAGATCAGCGACATAGAATAGACCTTACAACGAAAGGCATTACTCCATGGAAAGTCATGCCGTGACGTGCTACCTGTTGATCTTTCAGACAGACCAAATGAGAGAGAGAGAGAGAGAGAGAGAGAGAGAGAGACAGAGAGACAGAGAGAGAGAGAGAGAGAGAGAGAGAGAGAGAGTATTTGTTGTATAGTGTATGTATTTACTCACAGTTTCATGAGGTCTATTCTTTCAAGAATAAAAGGCCGAAATTTCTAAATCGGTGCAGTACTGAGTATTATGACTTTAAAAAGCCAGATCATTTACTCGGGATTTCTAAATTCAGTCCAGTTTTGTTTCTAAGAGTTCAGTGTACCAAGACTTGGTCCGAATACGGCAATTGGAGTTGTCAATGGAGCACGAGAGAAACCACAGAATCCACCATAACAGTGAATCTAGAAAACAGTTCTTGGTTGCAACCGAGAAATAGAAAACTTTAGAGTCTTTATTGTTAGAGAACCGACGTTTCAGAAACTCACTGGTTGCCTCCGTCAGGGTGACAGGCTGCTTGAAGCATTCTAAAATTCACGTCACGTCAGCTGCCACCCAGCAGAATGCCGCGTGACCCAGCGAGTTGCCGCATTGTCTTTCAATAAAGGCTTTGAATTTTGAGCTCCAAGTCGGAGCCGCCCTTTTTAACCACATTTCTTACCTAATTTACTTCTCTTTACATTTAAAATTACATCAGTTGTAACTTTCCATTGTGTGATTTACTGTGATCTGCTCGTAAAATACAATTTCTTGTTTTGATCAAAGAAGATGGGCGTGTCCTATCAAATTCAATACCTCAGAAGTAGCTGTTAATGTTGGTGTATTTTACGAAATTGATCATTTTTTTTCTCTTTGTAAAATACGGCTTCTTAATGCATTCCAAAACTCACCATATAATGTTTATATTTCGTTTGTTGAAGTAGCATATGTAATTTTTTTTCTATACAACACAATGTATCATTGACACGACAAGCAATTGCAGGGCATTGCATAATGAGCCATGAACTCAGAATCACCTGATGTATAACTATAGTTCATTGTGTGTTGGTAAAGTCTGAGCTTGTTTTGTAAGCTTCGTGGGGTGCAATAGGAATGAAAGGTCATGACCCCTAGGGTTCTTACCGTACGAGAACTACACACAAACAACATAATCAGAGCAGGCGCTGGTCGCCTTAAGTCCGAGATTTTTTTCTTGAAGAAAAAATAAAAAGTATCTAATATGGCACTTTCATCACACACAAGGAAGTAACTATGCGTTTAATGTCGTCTTTACATGTTCAAACACGTATAACGCCATTTCCCTCGACACGAGTAAACAAACCTTTCTCCTCGGACCTGCGCTGCGCCACACTTAGTCGGCCAATGCTTTGTTCGACACAAATCCTCGCGTATTCGTTAGGCATTCACAAATGGCGCTGTATTAAAACCCTCGGCACAGTATTTCTAAAAGGAAAGTGGGTGTACAAATTAGCTGCGTTAATTCGCGGCAGGTTGCTACGAGGCAATCAATTAATACGAAACAAGAAATCATATAGTACTTTGCCTAAACTCAAATTAGAGGTGGTTTCGAAGCCACTAGTATTGAATGTAAAACGTTTCATCTGTTGTGAAAATATGAAAAACATGGTTGCCTGTGGCATAAACAGGGTACTTTCTGTCCATCTAGGTTTTCCTCCGACAATCAGTAACATAATTTGTTTCAGAAATTGTCAGTGCACTGTGAATCAATTTTTCTACTTTATTTGTCAGTGGAATGGATGTTTTTTTTCCAGAAGATCTATGCACGGAAACTGACTCTGCTACGTGAGGCAAGCTTGTATTTTCGTGATGCAATTAATTTTCTAGTGTAGGATTAACTGACAACAAAGAAACCGACAGTTTTCTGCTCCTCGAGTAGATGTTCCCGCCCATTTTCAAGTCTTGTGAACTTCCCCCCCAAAAAACACGACCACTGTCACATTTTCAACATTGTCTTCTGTCACGCATACAATTAAACTTTAACTTTTTCGTCTGTGGACGTACCAGCACATTTTAAGGGCTGGCAGGAACGCGGATATATCAGTTTTTGCCTTGTTTTAAGATTTATTGTGTGTAGGGGTATAGACACAGGATATTCTCTCACAAGTGAACGCTTCGTTTATTACCTTGCGAAATGTCACGCAAGGTCACGAGAGGAGATAGTTTCGTCCAAACCACAAGTGTCCTACAGGAATACGGGAAGATCATACATGCGCATATGACACTGGAAAACCCATTTACTGCGCTTCTAAGGTTTTGTGTCACCTAATATTTACTTTTACTCATGGAAATTAGCACACACGATATGCCTACCGAATGCCAAAAAATTATTAACTTCATGTACATCTCAATTTCTTTAGTAACGCCAGTCATTTAACAACAGTCGCTAATAAGAGCTATGGACCTCCATTGTAGTTCTCACGTTCCATTGGCGGCATACACAAATAATGAAATAATAGTTAAAGCAGAGATTTATATCTTGTCCTTGACATTGGACAAAATGGTGCGTTCTACTCTGTTTAGTTCTCCATCCCTGACCATTTCGGTGTGAGATACCACGACTTATTTTCAACAACTTCAAGCCAAATTCACGTCTTTGTAGGCATTTCGGCTTTAAGGATGAAACGAAGCAGCTCAAAAAGAGTATATTTATCCATGCTTTTGTATCATAGTGGGGATTTCGAACACGCCAGAGAAGAGAAAAAGACGAAGCACTGCCTCGTAGGTGTTGCGGTTAATGACCAAGAACAAAGGTTGCCTTTTCTTAGTCCTCGGTCTGCTTTCTTGTTCAGGATGGGTGGCGAATAAGAATGGCTGAGAGGCCTGGTCTGTTTTGCCTTGCGACCGGTATCGAAGGCACCTTTGATAAGCTATTCCTCTTTCTCGACCTATGACCTTATTTGACCCATCACGAATACAGATAACTCATGGAGAGGGGATTTTTATTTTCGGGCGATCCTAATTCGATACACGTAGACCTTGTCAAGAAACCCTAGGACGAATCGCTCAAGATCTATTGGTACTTACCATCGTAAATTAAACGATACCCGCGCATCCATGGTGATCGCGCATTGATACAACAAGTACTTCGTTTAACTATTGTTTCTACGCCCATTCTGCAAGTTGCAATTTACACGACCAATGACGATGCGTCAGACGACAACTGCCTTTGTATCCAATCTTTAGTTCACGCAATGGGAACACTTTATCTAACAGGAAGGCGTAGTAACATTAAATTTTATCCAGATTCTGTTGTGTGTTTTCATTTTCTACATTGAATATTTTTTGAATCTGTATTGAATGGAAGTGAAACTCTGGTCTACTTTTCATGTATAGATAAAATAAAGGTTTACCTTTCTACTGTTTCGTTCAGATTTTTTGGTAGAATTTATCAGAGCGAGAGCATTGCTGCAGCTGTTGCATTCAAATCAGCGAATAGCTACCAGTGTTTGGTCAAAATGACAAACTGCACATCTGCAGATCTACAGATTCAATTGACAGCATGGGAGAAGAACTATGTTGAAATGTACCGTGATACTGTATGCTCATTTTGCATGATGAAATGCTTATGAAGTGATCACGTGAATATTTTGTCAGAACTTACAGGTGTCAACTCTATTTTTGTTGGTCACTAAACTCATGTCGTATTGATAAGCTGGGCTTTAGGTTTTCGACAAAGTTAAGGGATTTAAAAATGTATGAAACTGCATTTCAAAGACATGACAATAATACGGGAAAGTTAATCAAATCTTACGTGAACAGCCAAGGGAGCAGAAGGTCAAGTTAACGTGTATATTAGGTTGACCGTTAATCTTAAAAAGTCCAAAAGAAAGAATTTTTTAGGCCTAAAAATGAAAGACTTACACTTTCCCTCGAACCTTTTACAAGGAAACTTCAAATAATTCTCTTTCGAAATAAAGAATATAAATCAGGCTCACCGTGCAAAATTTGACACAAGAGAAACAGACTGCCAAATATTTATCGAAATTTGAACTTCAAAATGGCCAACATCAATGTGTTAACTCAATGGGGGAAATATAATTTTCGATTTCACAAAAATAGGCTGGTGATGAAACTTAAGTTACTCCATATACTTCAAATTGCTACCCCCCTCCCCCAGTGGTTGACCACAAATGTTAAAGTTTGAGAGTCTGAATATCTGTCCCCGAGGCGCATTCTACCATGAGGGGAAGAGAAAATTAAGTTAACATTTATATGAGGGAACTGATTTTTAATGTGAAAAAGAAAAAAATAAGAAACATATCAAACGTTGCACTAAAACGCAACACGGCCCACTTTCTGTTCAAAGTCGAATGCATGTTTTTTCCACTCTTTACCAAGACAAATTGCTCGAATATTTACACTGTGGACAAAAATAAATACCACTTCAACTCTACGGTTCCGGTTCTTCGAAATTCATAATGTCCAGTGATATAAAGTACATTCCTTAGGAGTGTCGCGGGAAAATATAGAAGTTCATATGTCAATGCAGTCCGCGATCTCCCACAACAACGGAAACGAACATCCCCTGCGTAACGTTGACCCATCTCCAAAATTAGAATCTTATGAAGAATAACAGGAAGTATTATCATGTCTTTGTGTTTTGATGACGCAACAGTACACCATGTCGTTTGTTATTGTTTGATGTTACGTTTTGTAGTGGTCACTATCACCAATACGTTAAGAGGACCAGATACCTCATTAAGGAAGAGTGGACAATAAGCGACTATCGTAACTGGCACTGGCTTCCTTGCTTTTAAGAGACAAATGAGTATCTTATGATATTTATCTTTCACAGAATCACTATCACCTGACAATAACATAAGACATGTGACAGGATTGACTTGTTTAATACTAGACACTTTGTTGTGTAATTCAGCGTGAGGCAGTAATGCACAAAAAGCACAAATTCTATAAAAAGAAGAAAAATATAATGCATGGAAAATTCTACAAAAGTCAGAATTAATAGAGTTATTTAATAACGAAACATTTTATAAGAAATCATCAGCTTTGAAAATAAAAAAAATACTAGAAAGAAGAAAAAAATAATGGCAGATTCTACAAAAGTCAGAACTGATAGAGTTGTTTAATAACGATACGTTTTATAAGAAATTATCAACTTTGAAAATTGCATGTTTTGGAATCACCTTGCCAAAGGGTCTCAGAATACAGCGCTTGCAGTAACAAGCAGCATCGATTAGCTGATCATTCGACACAGTTATTCACATTCATACACAGGTTGGAAAACAGAACGGTAGTTATTGAGCATTCACGGAAACAAGCCAACTTCTCCTTATCTCCCGGATATACACATCCTAGCTGGGTTCAACCACCCATGTAATGGAACCAATCTGATTAAAATCAGATGTAGGGTACGGCGACGTCTATACTTACGCGGTATTCTGTAGTGAGAGGCGACAGCGAGAGAATACCGCGTAAGTATAGACTTCGCCGTACTCTAAATCTGATTTTAATCAGATTGGTAACGCTACATCTTTACCCGCCGCTACCATTGCTTCTGAAAGAAGAAGTTGTTGTCGTCAGAAATTTCGAATCAATCAACCTGGGTTTGGGGTCATGGGTCACTCTCTCATGGCCCTCTTTAGTTAACGATTAAACAAGAATATCGCAGACTTGAAAATGCTTTTCATAATCTGATACACAATCTGACAAGTTCCGTTGAATCGGTAATATCACTTATCGATTTGATTCTTGACAATTCTCGGTGAATTTAGCGTCTTCGTTCTCTCTCAGATTATCAAAGAGCAGCCAAATAATTTACATATTGAACATGCGCAGTCTACACGTTGCCTCGACAGCGTGCTGTGAAATATTTTTAAATTTACGATAATTGACCAAGGTCAGATGCGTTTTATGATTTTTGGAGTTATTTATTTCTACATTCACGGCGTTGACAAATATCCTGCTCGTTCTAATTCCCGCTCTTCGTATTAGCCTTACAATATAGTGTTTCCAAAAGACTGACATTAAGATATCCAAATTGCCTTACGGTGACTGAAGTATAAAAAGCCGCTGAGGATATTCAAGCTGTCAACTATTGGGAATTCATTTCAAGACACCGTTATTGCCGTGGCTTACTTATCGGTTACTGAAAATAAACAAGGTCCTTGAAGTTGTCAAATCCGTCATTGCTACTTTGCTTGTGTAAACAATAAAGAAGGAACCGGTTGAAGCTTAAGCAATCGATCGATCAAATCCTATGATATCATATTTTATTTGCAACAAGAGGGTGAACTTTTTTATCATTTGATGGCGAAAGCACTTTTGAAACTAAATTTTATTTTGATTCATTGAGACCAGACGCTGTTTCCTGCTCTTTATTAATGGCTATGGGCCTCCAGACATCCCCTGGTCCGAAATTGTATGGTCGTTCACAAGAAATCCCCCCCCCCCGCAAAAACATAACTCTCTGAACTTTGACATCTCGAATGAGTCAGCAGAAGATAACACCCGCAGCGTCATCGCACAGCGCGCTTTAGACAAACAAAATTTCGCTGTATCCAAGGCAATTACCACTCCCAACGAATTCTGAAAACAAGTTCGTAGAAATAATGTCGAAACAGGACATACTAGTTTCGGAGATATAGACGACATTTATGCTGCGTCACAGGTCATTGTACCTTGGATGTACAAGTTTTTGTCAGGGTATGTTGGCATGGTAGCCTACCAGACAGAGCGGTGTCCGAACAGAAAAATGTACGTGCAGTTAGTAGTATGCGCGATTTAATCTTGACAGGCCTTAGTATACCGCCACTGTCGGTTTCTTCGATCCAAAAGGAAAATTCTTACTCTCTCACCTAGACGTGAAGGACACAAAATTCATTTGATAGAGTGAAATACGGCGATTTTTTTCAGAGTCCATTATATTGTACAGCCAGAACATTCATAATATTTAGTGGCTGTAATAGCAAAGTCACGATTGACCTACATTCCTCACCAGTCGGATACGAGATACGAGTGTGCGAAATGCTCTAGATAAATTTTCATTCAAGACGCCGAGGTGTCACGAAGTTTCTAGACTGAAGAGTTTTATGGTAGCAACCTTATTGAATAATGGCTCCAAAAACAAACAAAGTTTTGCATTGTCGCACGACATTTTGATAAATTAGTTATAGTCCTGAAAGATCATCTCTCGAACAAATAGCGACATAACATTTATAGTGCCGAACACATAAATTATGTCATAAATTATTTTATTTTGTTTTCATCAAATCTATATTAAGTATGGTTCTGTAGTAGGGCAGCAGCCGGACGGTAAGGTGGTGTTTTTACATAATAGCCCAATCAACGGCCAAAGTTCAATAATCGTTTGCTGCATCCACATACATAGCACGATGATGCATCATACCTGCGAATGATACCGGAGAAGACACAAATCTGTGCATAGAATAATTTTCGACTCAAAATGCTGAGCTTCGTTATTTTTCTTGTTTGAATGAAGAAGAATATGGATATTTCTATGGTGTAGCGTTGCCATATGTTGCGCCCTCTAGCTAGTCTGGCAGAATTAATGTTCTTTCGTTTTGTCTTCAATTTCCGCAGGCTTTCTGCACATCATCTCACTCTCATCAGGTAATTTTAAACCACTTACGGATGACACATTTGTTTTACAATGACAAATTACCAAAGAGGACAAGGTTGCCATTTTGAAGTATATCACAATATGTCAGAAGTGTTGGCAAATTTTCATCCCGCAATACTGGTTATCCACAACCGTGACCTGGCCTTGAACTTAGGGAAAAGGTACATTTGGGTCAACCTAAGCGTTATTTGAATGCAAAAGGTACTCATCCCCCTTGAACGACATTGATACATTGTCGTTTAATGAAACATGATTTTAAACTATTTTTGCATAATTGAATGGTGATAAAAGGCGTGTTTATAATATATTCATCTATTTATTTATTTATTTATTTATTTATTTATTTATTTATTTATTGTTATATCTTTAATTCCGTATATTGTGATGGAATTTGAAAATTCTGCAGTTATCATTCTTTAGGGGACATAAGCTGTAACTGTTGACTAATTTTTCACTATCCTGTTTCAATGTATCAACTACAGAATTTTACTGTAATCCGATCATCATGACCAATGCCCGGTGTCTTGCTTGCCAACAAAGCCTGTATATGTGAAATGACCATTGCTATTGTTGATAAATGTATTCTAGTCCGGACCTGAATACAAAATTTAAACAATAACAATGCAGATTATACGCATATAAGGTATATTTATGAGATAAATATTAGGAATTTCTCCATGGTCCAGGGATTCACACCAGAAACTGCAGATGATACACAGAAACAAACAAATAAAAAAATTACTAAAGTTACAGCTAATGGATCTTTAAAATTTCATGTACCGCAACAGTTTCTCCAAATGTAATTTTAGCTTTGATATGCATGTTCTGGGCTTCGCGTGTGGCCGGAAGAAAAAAACCATATGGTTTATATTTGCCTGGAATGGACGTTGAATATTGTATTGCAATGCAGTGTTGATGTTCCTTGTGTCCTTCTCATCTGAATTACTGTGTCAGTCTACCGCTCGTCTATATTTCAAAAATGACCGTGAAATCAGTTGATTATTCAAACGACTCTTTTCCACGCACTGCTTTCTTTCTTCCGCAATTCACGATCAGCATATTTCTCTTTCTTTCTCATCATAAACGTACTTCAGTGCTGCAATGTACGCGAATGTTAGTGTCTTGCTATGTTCAGTGGCACGACTTCATGATTTTTCAGTGTTATGAGGCAGTATCAGTTCTGAGCAGCCAAGCAGTATCTATGATTTATAATTAGGCTGTGTAATATGTATAGCCCCCAGCGACATAAATTTGATAAACTTTTGTTTTGTAAAGCAATCGCGTGGTAAACGGGGAATACGTTATCTCCTATTGTGGAGTAAGCCGACGATTACAGAAAGCTGTCGACAGATTTTCAGTTAAACGTGGTTCTTAATGTCTCCTTGTTTTCGACTGAGCAAAATGAAACCATTTTACGCCTCAGGGTCACCCAGTTGATGCGCCCTCTACAACGCTTGTGAACTTCACAATTCTTTTGTTTTATTATCCATTCAAGGCGAGAAAACTCAGGTCTTCTCTATACTCTCATTCTAATAAATGAATTACGTTCCACTCCATTCATTCATTAATGATGGATCAGCCAGAGGTCTGTAGGCTGCTGAAGTGCCTGGCTAGACTGAATACCCAATTCCAAACTTCCAACTTATAGCTCCGTAGCCCCGCCCACGCATTAATCATTAATGCCACGTGCCAAATTTACGTAACGTGAAGACATCAATTTCTCTCTATACTATCGAACCGCGAGAAATTATATTATCTCCCACACCTGAAATCGGAAGATCATCACAAATTGAAATATGTGTGAATTTTAGCCATCGTAGATTTTGTGATTCAGTGAAACCATTTGCAGATGATTTTTGAAATATGCTTTTGTGAAGCGATTGCACGCTGATCTAACACTATAAAGATGTACAGAGTGTACAAATAACACTGTTTGGACTGTTTTTAATCGGATAATCTTGGACGCCGTTGAAAACATTACTTGAATATAGAATGCTTGTGAAGAAGTCGCAATTCTAATTTTCATAAAACTACAGAAACATTGATAGAAATTGAAAATCAAGCGGCAAAGGGACACATTTATATTTTTAATCTTTTAACCACCATCTTAAACTATTATATCACTCTAATGAAGCAAAGATATCGAGTGGCCATAATGACTACACTTGCGTTCTGTTTATTTCAACACAGGAAAAGAAAACCAAATTTCATATGGAAATCCTGATATTTCAAATTGTTTTCCTCGTTACATAGAGAAGACTCCAAGTATATTTTTACATTATGAAGAAGCTTGAGAATCAAATTTCTCCTTACTGAAATCTCGTACAAATAAAGACAATCACTCTTTCCCGTCATAACTCTATTTCTGAGTGATTTTCGGTGGCGTCTTTCACGTCACTTTCATAATTTAGTTTCAAACTGAAATTCGTGTAAAGTTATTGTTTCCCAATAAATGTTTGTCTTCTTGTGTAAGAACTATATAAGTACAATTTAGGTTTATTTCAGTGAAAATGAGATTTTTTGTTCACTCCGCATCTTATAAAATAAATCGTAAAATTATGCACAATTAATATCATAAACAGCATCCAGCAATTTCTAAATCTCTGATTCCGCTTCGGAAAATTCTCTATGTATGTATGAGCGATGTTAAAAGTCACTGTCGGGCTCCCGACCAAAGTAAAGTGGTGTACCATTCGGTTCAATTTAGCTTAGAAAGAAGCAAATCAGGCAAATTTGATTATATTCTATTAAATTATATCATAAATATGCAATATCAAATGAAAAACACTATCAGAAAAACGATATAAACAAGTTCAAACCTTAGAGAATCTGATAAAGAGTGTAGAAATCATTATAAAACTACTCAGGGTCGTATATTCCGTATCATTCACGTAAAGTAAACGTCCCTTGGAACAGTACATGCACCGCGCTTGCTCGATCCTCGATCCCAGAGTAAAATTCTTACATTCTAAACGACACGCAAATAGCACAAAATTTACTTTATAGATTGAAATACAACGATTTTCTAATGAACCCATTATATAGCGAGAACATAAGAAATATTTGTGTGCCATGATAGCAAAGTAACGATTGACCTGCATTCTTCATCACTCGGGTAAAAGTATGCGACGTGCTCAAGATAAATGTTATTCAATATGCCGAGATGTCACAAAGTTCCTAGATTGGTGAGTTTATTGTATAGTGAGTTATAAGTCAAAACAAACAAAGGGAATAACTACATCGCACGATATTTTGATAAATTAGTTATGGTCCAGAAATATCATTTCTTGAACAAATAGCTCCATAGCAGTAACGCTGTCGAGCACAGAAATCATATCATAAATTATTTTATTTTGTTTTTAATTCAATAAGAAGTATGGTTCTGAAGTAGGAGGGCAGTCGCAAGGCAAGGTTCGTTAGCTTCGTTTTTTTTCTTGTTTGAATGTGGAAGAATGAACAATGACATGCGTTCCGAAGATCTTGTAATGCAGTATTATAGGTCTAGTAAGTCCGCTGTCTTTTGACAATACATTGTGAGGCAGGAATTACGCAGTACGTACGCTCCTGGTGTGTGAAGACCACAGCATACCGCATATTATGTCTGTTATGTATCATTTACTTATCATTGCTCGAAGTGTAGTGCAGATGAATATTACTATGCTGCAGTGTTGCTAGGTGTTGCGCCCTCTAGCTAGTCTCGTAAAATTAGTGTTCTTTCGTTTAGTTTTCTATGTCAGGGGAAAGTGGTCGTCAAATATCTTTTGTATTTGTATTTGTTTTACAATGACATAATCGCCAAAGACGACTAGGTTGCAAATTTGAAGTATTTCAGAAGATATCAAAAGTAACACATGAAAGTAACATGGCCTTGAACTTCACGAAAAGGTACATAGAAGAGGTCAACTGACTTCAAACGGAGCCAATCTTTATTGATAATTATCGATGAATTATAGTTTGATGAAGCATGATTGGCACTATTTTTGCATAACTGAATGGTGATAAAAGGTGTTTTTATCTTTTATTTATTTATTTATTTATTTATTTATTTATTTATTGCTATATCCTTCCGCTTACTAATTTTGAAATTCTCCAGTTACTAGTATCATTCTTTTAAAACTTTCAGTAGACCGCAAGAGTTTCTCCCAATGTAATTTTGGTTTTGAGATGCATGTTCTGGGATCCGAGTGTGACCGGAAAAACTATACGGCTTTTATTAACCTGGAGTGGATGTTGAATATTGCATTGCAATACAGTGTTGATGTTCCTTGTGTCCTTCTCATCTTAATTACCATGTCAGTCTATCTGTCGACCGTATTTCAAAAATGACCATGAAGTGAGTTGATTATTCGATCGACTCTTTTCTATGCAGCGCTTTCTTTCTTTCTTCCACTATTCTTGATCAGCATATTTTTCTTTTTCTCTCATCATAACCGTACTTCGGCGCTGCAATGTACGTGAATGTTAGTGTCTTGCTATGCTCAGTGGTGCGACTATATGATTGTGAGAGAGCCAAGCAGTATCTATGACTCATAATTAGGCTTTGTAATATGTATTGCCCCCATCGGCTGAAATTTGATAATCTTTTGTTTTATAAGCAACCACCTGGTAAACGGGAACGCGTTATCTCTTACTTTGAAGTAAGACAACGCTAACAGAAAGCTAACGACAATTTTTAGTTCGGAACGCGGTTCACCCTGTCTCCTTGTTTTCAAATGAGCGCAATGGAAATATTTACGCCACAGACTATTGCCAGATGTTGCGCCCTCTACAATGCTTGTGAACTTTACAATTCCTTTGTTTTGTTTTGTCATCGATTCTCAGGCCAGACAACTCAATGTCTCGAACA
This sequence comes from Ptychodera flava, assembly GCA_001465055.1. Lineage (NCBI taxonomy): Eukaryota > Metazoa > Hemichordata > Enteropneusta > Ptychoderidae > Ptychodera > Ptychodera flava. The sequence goes on from LD345683.1 coordinate 120,094, forward strand.
CCTGAAATGGGAAGATGGTCACATATTAAAATGTGTGTGGAATGTAGATATTGTAGTTTTCGTAAATAAGTGAAACCATTTGAAGATGATTTTAAATTCGCTTTTGCGCACTACTGATTTAATACTGCAAAGATGTACAGGGTGTACAAATACACGCCGTTGAAAATATTACTTGAATAAAGAATGCTTATGGAATTGAGAAAGTCGCAATTCTAATTTCCATAAAAAATACAGAAACATTGATAGAAACTGAAAAACAGACTGTAAAGGTACGTATATGTTTTCTTCCATCTTTTAACCACCGAAAGTATCAAGGTCCAAAATGGTTACACTTGCGTTCTGATTTACTTGAAATTCGCTAAATCGTGTTAAAATTTGATATGAAAACCCTGATGTTTTTCGATTGCATCTATTCCTTCTTTATACAGAGCAGATTTCGAATCTAATCTTATTTTATTGTTAAGAATTTTGACAATGACACTGGAGAATCGAATTTCTCTTTACTAAAAGCCAGTACAAATAAAACGTGTCACCTTTTCCCCGTCTCAACACTAATTCTGAATAATCTTCGGCTATGTCTCTTTCACGTCACTTTCAAACTGAATTATGTTATTGTACTTACTGATAAATGCTTTTCTTCTTACTACACTGTATAAGAATTGTAAGTAAATTTCAGGTTCGTTTTGGACAACTAACTTGCACCCTGAAATATGTCCGCCATTGTGAAGTGTCTTATAAAAAATAAATGCGAAATGGCCATACTTGTGGAATTATACATAGTTACTGTGATAAACAGCATCCAGCAACTTGAAGGGGGAAACGCTACAGCGTCGGGCAATTCTACAAGTCGGAGAAGGTTCTGTTAAGGTACAAGATCGGTGCAATGGAGCTTGGAAAGAAACAGCTCATGCAAATTTGATAACATTTAAAAAAAATTTAGTCAATGAAGATGCAACACCGAATGAAAAAGTATCGAAAAAGTGATAATGAACAAGTTTTGAACCTTAGAGCACCTGCTATATGGAGTGCGGACAGGGCAAAACTGTCATGTATGTTCCGTATTAGTGTAAGTACTGAAATATAATTTCTCTCGGTTCGATAGTATAGAGAAAAATTGATGTCTTCACGTTACGAGAATTTGACATTTGGCATTGATAAATGGTCACGGTGAGTATAGGCGGGATTACTGAGACATTAGTTGAAAGTTTGGAAAGAGGTATTCACTCTTGCCAGACACTTCGGCAGCCTTCAGACGGGCACGTTCATGTTTTCATAAAAATGTAGATATTTTCGTTTTGATAATGAGTGAATGAACAAAAGCAGTGAAGTCCGACACTATCCCGCTGTCCTGCGTTATGCATTAAGCTGCTTTCGGACACAGGTTTCAAGGGAATTTCCCTTATCTTAGGATTTTACCTCTGAATTTTTCCTGGGCGGCATGCACAGGTGACGCGGGTATTATATTTCATTTGCTCCAGCATTCTGGTATAATTTGTAATGTATACTTTCCTCTACTTGTATGTAATAAAGCTACCTCTTCCGGCTGATCCATCGTTCATTTATCAAATGAGAGTATAGAGATGACGTGACGTAAACAGCGCCCTCGCATGCACCCCCCAATCATCCGACTATTAATATTTCTTGCTATCTTTGTGCGTTGCCCAACGACCCGGGTCGGGATGTAAAGTGATAGAAACGCCAGCATCATCAGTATTAAATCGTCCCTTCAATAAACAGGTGATGTATCTTGCTCAGTGAGACTGGTAAGGTATAATGCCAAACGCTGGCGGTTAAGTGGTTCGCTGATCAAAAAACCCAATTATGCCATTCAACCACATTATTAGTACCTTTATTACCTAGTGAAAACCAACTGTATTCGGTTTCTTGTTCAAAGTCTCGTACTTTAAATTGTTGTCACCCTAAACATTGGCGGTGCTATTTATTTTCCTAAAAGCTACGCCAGGATGCACTGGAGCTCGGGAAAAGCGCCCTCTGGAGACTATCATGGTTTGTGGCATGGTCTTGGCAATAGTACTCACAACAAAAATGCACATAACTGATGATAGCATGCGTTTACATCCTCAGTAGGTTGAAAATTGTCTACGTTAGGCCGAACACCATACCGCTCGGGGAAACAAATCTATACAAATATATTTCCTGTCCTGCTTCACTGTTTACGGTGCTAGCCATCCCCTGGACTGAACTTTGGTTATTCAACACCCGATATGTCCACAGACTCCATTTCGCTCCGTCGACAATAATGCACTCCGCCGTTACATTAACTAAATCTGGTTACTGAACTATTGCAAGCAGTGCGATTACATGTTTACACTCCGTCGGGTGAAGTGAAACCGGCAATATTCAAGTTGTCCACGTCAGCAAAAGTGACTGTACTCTGAATTCAACATTTTCACATTTTATACACTAAAATGTTTTACACCTTTTGATGAAGGTTAGACGGCTCTTTCTCAAGAAAAAAATTAGACTTTTATTTTTGAGTTACACACGTGTTTTTATGAGTAATTTGTAATATTGCAACATTTAGTTATTTGAAAAATATGAAGATCCGATTAACCCAAATTAGTTCCAATCGTGTTAATAACATACTTAAAAATTTGTATTGTGGTTAGACACGGTACCGGAGGAAAAAGTGACCACTATGCTGGCCTTTCTATAGGAAGTGTGAGTGGTATACTTTGAGTGTAGGTCGTGTGCTGATTGGTCAATTTAAGAAGGGTTACAGTAATAATAAAATTAATGTCATAAATCTATTCAGAAATCACGATATGCTTATTTCATTTCTGAAAGAATTGTTATATATATCGATCCAAATAGACTCAACACGATTGGAACTAATTTGGGAGAAATGGATCTTTATATTTTTCAAATTTCTCAACAGTGTAAGATGCCCTACAGCTAAATGTTGCAATGTTACAAATTACTCATAAAAACAAGAGTATAACTTAAAAAGAAAAGCAGATGAGCTTACATTCGCAGCAGAAAACGACATTACTTCACCATCCAATTATCCCAAATTAGTTCCAATCGTCTTACTCATGCTTGCTTTCATTCTATCATGTTTTGTATAATATATCTGATATATAAAAATAAGTAAACCCAGCTAGAGTTAGATTTTAGTCGAGATAAATACTCAAAAACATAAATGGAAATGCGTTAATGGGTATTGTCAATCTCAGCAGTCACAAATGTGTTAATAGCACAGCCTGTTCCCTTTGAGCTCTCACGTATATATTGTTGTTGGGTATATTGAGAAAAAAAGCCGCGGTGTGTGGAAAAGTAGTATCTCCTGGAGACGTCATCAATCTACCTGTTGGTTATCAACTTAATTCTAAAGACTTATCCTTTACTGCTAAATCGATTAAATATTACAACTCTCAGCGTGCATTTCATATTTTAGGTAAATATGAGCAGAGATTAGAAGTGATCGCTTATGTTGTGTTGTAGCGAAGTCGTGATGTTTCCTAAATACCGGCAGTCTTTCGTTGGAGTTTCGATTGTACTGAAACGAGATGTTCTAATTTAATACATACCGACGTAGTTGTAAAACTTCGACAGTGAAAAAGTCATACATGGTTTCCATACATATGCGCAAGTTTACAATAAGGTTCAAACTACCCATACAGCTGAGCGAAGGCGAGAATGAGGCTGCCTGGGTTGTAGAAGAATTCATATTTTTAGAAAGGGGTAAAATGAAACCACCGTTGAACCTTGACCCTTTAGGACCCCCTCCCCGAAAAAAGAGTTGATGCTTATGATGAGGCGACGTGCGCACTGACCAAAATAAAGCCTACAGGAAGGTTGAGCTGAGCGCTGGTTAATAAACTTCCATTAGATGTAAGTGCTATTTTGATGCATTTTGGAAATTCCCGTATTTTGTCATAATACCCAGAACACCCGCTCATGTATTTTTAGTTTTTGCTGTACCATCATTGTCATTGTCATTACATTTCTTTTCTTTTTTTTTAATCAAACTTTAACGAACACGATTGGAAATAATTTGGGATAATTGGATTTTCATATTTTTTGAAATTTCACAAAAATGTTGGGTGGCTAATAGCTGAATGTTACAATATTACAAATTACTCGCGAAAACAAGTGTACAACTTAAAAACATAAGCAGATGAGCTTACATTTGTATACATTACTTCACCATCCAATTATCCCAAAGTCGTTCCAATCGTGTTAACGTTAAATGACTCAACAACACCAAGAATTAAATGACTTAGTGTTTGTAATCAACCCATTAAATGCATATTTGTGTAATTTTCGACGCATAATCGGCAATTTAATTTAAGCGCGGACTAGAATTTATTTGTGAACAATCATTGTAATACGATTCAATATATACTGTTAACCATTCCTTGTGTTTGCAGGTCTGATATAAAAAAATATTATTTTGACATATGTACATGGCAGAGAAGAGAAAGAAAACCCACTATTTATAAAACAAAAACTGACAATGACCCTAACCGATAATGATCGAATAAATTCTTTTTACGCGGGGGCCATGTCGCACTGTCAGGCAACGGCAAACGACTAACAAGTAAACAGCTATAATTGTCCTTATTTTTAAAAATCACGACCATCGGTCTTAAAACCTCTCATATATAGCCCCCTTCCAATGGTAGGTATCCACTCTAAGCTAGACACTCTTGGTTTAGTGGCAGAATCAGAGTCGGCAACCGGAAAATGATAACGCCATTTCGACCGTTGTCAGGTCATGACCAGTGTGGCTGGTCTCGGCACCATAAAAAATGTGGCGAAGGGAAATTCGGCTTGGTGTGACGGGTGGACAGACAAGCAGACACGATGTGTTCTGTAATGCTGCTACAACACACACTTTATTCCACGGTTCTATATATACACCAAAGTTAAATGTCAAAGTTGACATAAAATAAACAACGGAAAAGTCAGATTTGCATATTGTGGCTTGTGTAACGAATACGTAAAGGTCAGATTTGCATATGATGATATCGGTAATAGACTACGTAAAGGTCAGATTTGCATATTACCTAACAGATAAACTAATAGATAAACTGACGCTGTGAAATCGACATTAGTATGCGTAGAACCCTGGATAATAAACAGAAAATAAACTATCTGTTTTGCATTAATTTGGTCGGATTTCCATTCCCGACAACTAGTAGGTTTATCAACTACCATTAATTACCACATGTATTTATTGTAGCTGTTAGACGTAGTGTCATGGGGAGGGAGGGAGGAAGGCGAGGGAAGGGAGGGGGAGGGAGAGAGACGGAGACAGACAGAGACAAAGGCAGACAGTCAGACAGGCAGGCAGAGAGGAGGAGAGGCGGAGACGGGCGCACAGATAGAAAGACTGACAGAGACCTAGGCATTGAGGGACATAGACAGGGAGGGATAGGGTTAAAAAGGGAGAGAAAGAAAACCACTAAATGCAATACAAGGTTATTTTGATTTCATGCATTGGTTGTGACACGGAGTCTCACAATCAGTGCAGAGATTCCTTTTGTTCTCAGCGACAGAGTTATCCATAATAATAAAATATATTTACCATTAAGGCGTAGCGAGCATTGAATAGATAAAACTTATTTTCAGAGTTAGTGGCTATTAGTATATCTATTAACAGAATCATTTCAATAGTTGCATATCAGTCGACAACACGACCTATATTACATTGTCATCACTGTTATCATCAACCTATTTTATTAGTCAACTTCTGCAGACGATCATTTCCCTGACATAACGTGTAATAGCTTACTTTAAAATGTGTTATGAAACTTACTTTACACAATGTGTAATGTACATCGATTTGTGATACTGACACTGAACCATGGATACTGACACTAGCCAACAGCGCCCTCTGGGTAGTTGTAATTTGTTGTTTACTATTTATCAACTGACTGAGCCCCATGTCAAGGTCTCACCATTAGTTGGATAAAATATTTACTCCGTCTAGTGATAAAATTGGTGGCTGCCACACACAAACGATGCTCCCCTTAGTCAACGACTCTTTCACACGGTCAAATAAACATTTAATATATTAGTTATACTTAACATTATTTCCGGGGTTATTTTCATTTTGTTTATTTTATTTCTGTTCACGATTCGTCCGAAGTTAACAATGAAAAGATCTACAGAGGATTTAGTAACTGAAGCAGGTGCAAATCACTTATACAATGACATTTCCCCACAACACACTACATAACGAGCCAACAGAAGGCTGATTTAAAATGTACAATTACAAGTAAAAGTACAACAATGAGAGATTTGTATTTACTACAAAAGCAGTGAATTGTCAATGTGCAAGTGTTTGGAGTATCAAGCGACGTATACACTTGTCTAAAGAGTATTTCCAATTAATGAACTCTCTGCAGAAAATTGAGCTCGTAGCCTCGTTAAAGTATGTATTTTCTGAAAGCCTAGATATTGGCAAATACTGTGGTTTGTATTATTTGTCAATTGTTTACATAATAACCACGTGGCAGCCAATTTGAATGACCTCTTAAAAAACGCTTTTTACATTTCCCTGCACTAACGTTGCAGTATGTCCGGTCGAAATTAGCATGATCAAAATGTGTCATGAAAATCTTCAAAAGCGTGTCTGTGGGGTTGTTTACAAAGCAAAAAAAAAATTCGCCCCTGTGACAGGCCCTGCACAGGCCCTGACACAACCCTGTGGCACAGGACTGTGTCAGCAAAGACGTCCCATTTCTGTGTCAGGGGCTGATGTACAGGTCTGTATACAGTGCTGTGTGCACAGTGCTGTGGCAGGGTCTGAAATTTCTGCCTGTCACAGTATCTGATAAACAGGACTGTATACAGTGCTGTGTGCACAGTGGTGTAACAGGACCTTAAATTTCTGCCTGTCACAGCACCTGTACCCACAGGACTGTATACAGTGCTGTGTGCACAGCTCTGTGGCAGGGTCTGCCTGTCACAGCACCTGTACCCACAGGACTGTATACAGTGCTGTGTGCACAGTAGTGTAACAGGACCTGAAATCTTTGCCTGTCACAGTACCTGTACCCACAGGACTGTATACAGTGCTGAGTATACAGTAGTGTAACAGGGCCTTAAATTTCTGCCTGTCACAGCACCTGTACCCACAGGACTGTATACAGTGCTGTGTACACAGCTCTGTGGCAGGGTCTGAAAGTTTTGCCCATCACCGTACAGCATCTGTATCCACAGGACTGTATATAGGCTCAAGATCGTTTTTTATGACGTGACAATTTTCTGGCCAGTAACTGATCCCTAGTTTAACACCAGGCTTTCAAAATATGTAACATAAAAAGTAGGACAGATTTTAAAAATTCCCAGATACGCTTTTTGAGTTTATTACTCATATTGTTAGTCGCTGATGCAAATTTGAAAGACTTCCTGGGAATGCACGTCAATTCACGCTGTTCCCAAGACAAGGAATCTGTTCACACTTTGAAACTGAGAAAAACGCAAACAAAACGTTGTCGGACACTTTTAACAAAATCCATAAGCCCTATTGGGCATAGAATACGTTGCATAACGATTTAACCGAGCAGAGGAGGTGGACATTTTAAAAATCACAAGGGCAATTGTTGTAAATCGTAAAAAACTTGAGTATTTTTCGGTCCCCTGTTTTGACATACAGCGAACATACTTATGTTACCCAATATACTGACTTCATGGTCTTTGTGTCAGGCGTGGCTTACTATGTTATGTACATATCCCGACTGGGGCGCTCTCCAACAAATATTACGGACATTATGTTATCAAGCTAAGTCTAGTAATCTACCGTTACATCTGTTTAAATAATCATGAATGAAATAACTTTTTTGTTCCGATAATACCAATTCAATATTGACGATTAAGTGTTCAGGTAATATAATCATTGTAAACTTTAAGGGAGTCATAACGATCTTAAATAATGTAATCACACTCAACAATAGATCATAATTTCTATGTTTTCAAGCCAGATCACATGGTTGTCCTGGTAACCATAGAGACAATATTTTACATAGCAATGTCTTGAAATCCGTGCTGAATATGTTGAAATACGGCTACACTTTTTCTACAATAAATAAATATGATTATTACGAGACTTCCAATTATAGCAGACACAGATACGATGCAAAAATGCAATCAATAGATGCAAAAGCTTACATCTTTACATTTTGTTTTTAAGGTGTCAAACTGAATACATTTGAACTTTTTCTACCCAATGGTAACTGGCAAACTAAATCATTGTAACCATCTTGTAAGGGAAAAGATATCATTTTTTTCTGATGTAGCGATCTGAAATTTACCATGCTGTTTCAGTACTATTTGCTGTAAACAGTACACTCAAAACATGAATTCATTCTACAATTTGTTGTCCACAGTACTTGACTAATTCAAGGTAATAATTAAACACTCAAATAGTATAGAACTATTTGTAACGTTGATTGGTTTGAATTCGTAGATATTTGTAGATTAAAACAACACAATAGGATGTCTTCAATACAATATTGGGAGTATTGGAAATATCGGATGTAACTGGAGTCATGGACCTTTCAAAAAGTGTCTACTAGAATGTGCATTTTCACAATTACGAGAAAACCATCGACATTTTGTGAATTAAACAGCACGTTTCCCTGAAATGCGACGTATTTATAGATACTATTTTCACTTGTATTCTGGGTGGACCCACGGTTTTCATGTCACATTTTCAAACAAGCCCAGAATGAACTTGAAGGAATACTACAATCGTAAGCTTATATAATGAATTGTCGGTGACCTATGATTACAAAGTCGGACGCTCTCCACTCAATCTCTACGAGCATGACACTTCCATCCATGTATTCATAAAGTCACCTACACTCTTACTTCTGCATACACAATGTCGTCATTTTTTGTGGTTTCCACACGACTACCCTTTGTGTTGAGTCTCGGCATTGTTGACGATAAATCGAGTTCAGCGTAGGTCAACCCTTCAGCGTTTTTATGTTGTGCACTTTCGTCTGTATAAATGGTTTGTTGACCGACCGTTTCTTCGTGGTATTCATTTCCGATTTCAATGTTTTCTTCCCCATTGTTGTGTTCGACAAGTCCTTTAGACTTCCCTTTCTTTGACAGGTCGACGCTCGCATACATGGCACTGATGTCCGTGTCTGTTTGGTTGGACTGCTCGTCAGACGACTGACCATTTTCCGAAGTCGATGTTGCATTTAATACCGCCTTGTCGTGACCTGACTCGTTTGCCTGACACGGCGACGACCTTTCAGCCCACTGAGAGTGTTGTTTGGGTTTGGGAAGAATCATTGGTCGTTGTCTTAAAGTCGGTGATGTTTGATTTCTGTCTTCATTATTTGTCGGGAAGTCATTCACAGTTTCACTCTTTTCATAGTTGGTTTTATCAGTTGTTGCTTTTGAAAGCGACGTTCCCTGTTTTTCAACTCTAAACAGATCAGATTCAACCACTGGTTGCCCGGTGTCTTCTTTATTTCTGTCGGTGTTCTTGAAGAACACCCTGGCTTGCAGAGTAATTTCGACAGAAGTGGAATCCGTGTTTGTTGTGCCTCCGCCATTAATATAGTTTTCTGTACAATACGCAACGTTGACAGTTGAGTGTGGAGATTGGGAGAATTCGACTGAATTAACATTTACAATGTCCTCGTAAGGGTTTAAAACAGTGTGAGTGTCTGGCGATTCTTTCCTTTGCGATTTCTTGCGTGACTTGCAGACACAAACTCTTATAAAGATTACGCCAAACACTACCAATATAAAACAGCAACCACCAACAGTACCACCAACAATGGCAACTGTGTTCACCTGACGAGATTCATCTGATTTGCCGACATCATATACGGTGGAATTGCCAGTACTAACCACTGTTACTGAGGTTATATCATGTTGCCCATTACTTTGTACGTTCCCATACTGTTTGCTTACAGTTGATGATGTACTTGGCGCTGTGTTTGAACGTTCAGTCCCAGCTGTTGTTGATTGAATGTTGATATTCAGTGTAGCTATAGCAGTCACCGATTTTCCAATGTCATTCTCAGCATAACAAGTGACGTAATGCACACCGTTATCCTGGCTTTCAAAGTTTATCATCTTCATCCATGTCCCGTCAGAACCAATGATAACGTTGTCACTCTGATCGTTAAACTTCTCCCCTGCTGTATTTGACCATACGTAGCGTGTTGCCGGAGGATTTGCGTCGATGGTACACGTGAACACTACAACCTGGGATTCCATGGTTACGTTGTATGATGATGGTGAAATCAGGACGATTGGTTTGTACTGTACGTTGAACGGACCTAACTGACATGTTCCATTTGTCGTATAGACAGGGTGAAATCCCGTACAGATAAATACCGCATTGTTTTGTTGATTTGTTGGTGTCCAGAAGAATGAGAGTGTAAGTGATCCATCCCTTGTATCAATGCCCGTGTTCATGCCGAATGTTTCACCTGGATATCCCTCTCTACTCCAGTGTGTTGTCATGGCAGGAACACCTTTTGGATCCGATCGACACTGCAATAGAATCACAGTTCCCTCAAGTACGTCAAAGACGTCATCATTTGGATCAGCACCGATCGCACATCGTAAATATCCAGACTGTGGGGTTACATACACATCGAGACGAGCTGTACGGGATTCAACGACAGGGGCTGTCATTACCACGCACTGGTAGTTACCTGAGTCGGTGTCAGCACTTGTCGTAGAAGTCATAATTTTTAGGTCGAATGATGAAGACGATTGCTGGACAGGTGACATGTACATGTTCACTGTGTACCGACGGTTGTCGACATAGTTTGAGTAAACGGTACCATTGTTGCTGATTTGTACGCCGTTTTTATACCATGCAACACTCTGACCTGCTTCCAAGTATCGAACGACACAACGGAAAGTGACAGTTACAAAGTGACTGCTTTCGTAGGAGAATACCTGTCTGTAATCAGTTGGCTGCATCTCAAAGGAAGGGTTAGCTACAGCATCGAAATTCAAAACACCCAGTATCAGCAGTTGAAGAGTTCGAAGTAAAATTCGGTATTTTGCCATACTGTAAACACAGCAAGTTCCTTTCCGTACTTAATATATGAGTCAAATGGAAATACTGGGGCCTTACGCTATTTCCTTGATCCGGGTACTTCGTGACGCTTGCTCACAAAGCTATAGGTATTAGTTAAGCAGTTAGACACGGTTGATATATATAACTGAAAAACCGCAGCTAACAGATATAAATGAATACCTTGGAAGGAAGAGGTCAAGAATCTGTAAGATGGCGACTTTTACATAACCATAACAAAATTAATTAAAGCTGCAAGCAGCGTTGGCGGGGCCCCAGTGGTTGCCAGTGTTTCAAGTTCTTGCACTGATGATATTATGTAAAAAATTTGAGCTTCAAAAATTCTTTTGATTTTTGTAAAGAAGGATTTGAACATCATTTCATACTGTTACTGTATATTTTGCTGGTAATCGTATGTTTTACGCAAAACCAAATATGGCGGCCAAACTACTTGCCCGATCAAAATGCCCGTAACAAACTTTAAAGCGCTTATATTAAGGATAGTATGAGTGCAATTTCAGTTTCAGTTCAAACGGTGTTTTATTTCTTGAGAAGATTTTTAATGATTAAATTGCGACTTTAGCAAAATCCAATATGGCGGCCAAACCACCTGACCAATCCAAATGCCTCTAGCAAACTTGAAAGTGCTCTCATTAAGGATAATACAGTCAAAATTTCAGTGCAATCGGTGCTTTTGTTCTGGAAAAGAAGATTTTTAATGATTAAATTGCGATTTTCGCAAAAATCCAATATGGCGGCCAAACCATGATAACCTATCCATACGCATTCCGCAAACAAGAAAATGCTTAACCTAAGGAAGATATGAGCAAAGTTTCAGTTCAATGATGCATTTTTTTGTGGAGAAGTAGGTTTTTCAACATTATTCGCTGGTTATCACAGCTTTTTCGCAAAACCGAAGCACATGACCGATCCTTATGCCTTTTCCAAACTTGATAGTACTCAAACCAGTGATGATATGAGTAAAATTTCGATTCAAATGATTTGAAATGAACGACATGAATTTCAAATGAAAAGCCGATAGGCTTGGGTATGGGGGCCCGTTCTGGTCAAAATTATGTTTTATTAATTTTAGTATGTTAGAATTAATTTTATGTAGACTTGAATTAATTTACTGGCACCTCCAATTAATTGTATGTTTCTTTTAATTAATTTTTATATGCTTTAATTAATTTTGTGTAGTCATGCCGAATTAATTTTATGTTTTCCAATTAATTATTTCCGCTTATCTTTGCTGTAATTAATTTTATGTAGTCTAGAATTAATTTTGCTAACATTTCAAGTTATTTATATGTTTTTTTTATGTGCCGGAATTAATTTTATGTAGTCTAGATTTAATATATTGATTCCTTCAATTAATTTTGGGTTCAAAATGTTTTCACGTGCTCAGTGCAATTAATTTAATGTGTGCTAGAATTAATTTCTACTAGTGTCTTGAATTAATTTTGTCATGCCGGAAAATGCCGAGAGAGTTTGACCGGTTAAGAAGGGCTTGACTACGCAGTTTCTGCGTAGTGAAGCTTCATTACGTATTCATGGTGACCCCTGGC
>LD345683.1:134101-146661 GCA_001465055.1 Ptychodera flava
TTTCATGGTTCTTTGGGGTACGTCGAGCTTGAGGAATGTGGTTATATTCGCGATGTTTTATTCGAAATTATTTATTTCTTCTAGGGCAAATGCACGTAATTCATGCTGTTGGAAATACTGGCCGCTCATAAACAAGACAATAAACTCGATATCTGTGCATCTTTACTTTTATTGTCAAAGTACCATCGACACCCAAAAAAAACCAAATGGTTCAGTCCACGCGTGGGTTCAGTCCAGGTATTTGCAACGCCAGTCACCTAGGCGACGGTAATCAGCACCACTTATCACCATCGGGAAGGTACTCCTCCCCCTATACCACTGGCGATCCCACCCTCAAGGCACTGCGTCATTCGACCAAGCATTGTTATTGTAATTTCCTGCATAAAATTAACAGCGAGGTCAACCGGTCAAACTCTCTCGGCATTTTCTCTCATGTGTTCGGTCGAAGTAATTATGTGTGTTCGCTCGAATTAATTATGTGTTTGAGCGAATCAATTATATGTGTTCGCTCGAATTAATTTTATGTGTTTGCTCGAATTAATTATATGTGTTTGCTCGAATTATTTTCGGCCGATCCCACAGTCCTTTGCGCACGCTTTCTTAAATCAATATGGCGGCTCCCGACCGGAGTGGTATTATTCAGGCGCTCGAACCGTGATCAGATCTGTGAAAATGGTAATCAATAAACTGATCACAAAAACTTTTGTAGTGTCGCCTGTCTGAGGGATCGTGTATGTGATTGCCCATAGAGCGAAGCCCGACCAATTTTGTGTTTACGTCAGACGCGAACGTTCACCCTTTCTATCGGGCTTTGCCAATCATCGTATACTGTAGTGTAGCGCAGTGTACACCGTACGCGTACGCAGCATTCAAAAATGAAATCTGCCGAACAGATATCTACGAATATGAAAACCAATAAAGAACTTAACAATGACCACCAGGAAATGTCTCCAAGCTTGATTACTGTCAAATGTCCCTAATTACAAATATGGCATTCGGCAGTTTCACCTCTATCTGTATACAGATCGACACAGGCGCTTAAACTGTCGCTACGCGAAGCCGGCCTGTTTTCTCATCCGGTATACAGGCCGGCTTTGCGTATAGCGACAGTTTAAGCGCTTCTGTATATATATACAGATAGAGATGAAACTGTCGAATGTTATACTTAATAAAACATAATTTTGACCAGAACGGGCCCCCATACTTGGGCCCCTAATAAGTACACTTTTGGTACTAGCACTGATAAATTTACTTATGGTGGTGACCTGAGACAGGTGACGTGGATCTATCATTCCCGTTGTCAACAAAGTGATTCTGAAGGCGATTTATCCTACGTTTGATGCTACCATTACGAGGAATTAAACTTGTAATAGACGGACGATGGACCAATTAGTGAACATTGTTAATATTGACAATTACTGTTTACGTTTTGGTGGTGTTTTTAATCATTTTTGTGCCATGAAACAAATCGCCTGTTCTCACTGTGCTCTCTGGAGCACATGTGTTGAAATTTGCAATTTGTAAGCCATGTAAACGCAAAAAATCGTGTACTACATATATATAATTAAGCAATTATGCCTGACCATGATGGACAAAAGCAAACTTTGCACGAGATAATGTACGAGGCGAAACTGAGTACATTATGGAGTGCAAAGTTTGCATGAGCCGGGAGGGGGTATATTATTATTATTATTATTATTATTTTATAGTTTTGGCAATGCGAGAGAATTTGTAGCTGTAGAAAACATCTGGAGCAACAATGCTGGATAATCGAATAGATTTTCAGTAATAATCTGAAGGTATGACGTCACAAAATTCACTGATATTGACAAAGCTATGATATTAACCAATATTATTGTTGACTGACAAACTCTTGCGTTGACTTATCGACAGTTACCCCGGGTATTACACATACAGCAAGCATTTTGACACGATGATCGATTTGGGAAGCAGAAAAAGACTGTACTGTTTCTGTTAGAAAAAAAACAAAATACTGGAAAATACAGAACAGTTTACACCTTACAGAACATTGATGCTTTCGCTCACTCTCGCCCGGACCCAACACACACACACCGCCCAAATAGTTATCTTTCTGGTTCGTACGAGCATTACTTCAAAACAGGCGTCTCGGACTTTACTTTGCCGCCCCCCCGGGGGGGGGGAGGTGTCTTCAAAGGGTCAGAGTTCATTCGCGATTCTATTTTATATTTTTTCAGAAGTAAGTATTTTCCGACGATCCGATCAATCCATACAGAGATAAATCGCCTCTGTTTCTGCATCAAATGAAAGGAAATGATAGTTTATAAATGATACTTTCAGTGTAAAAAAGTTGTCCATTTTGCATATTTCAAACTGCTATAACTTATACAAGAAAATGATGTGATTCTGAATGATTTTAATATTTTTGCATATTCCACCCACCGGTTTAATGATGTAATAGTGCACATCACATGAAATTTTCTTGATGATATCAGAATTGCAATGAAAATATTTCTGGGCTAAAATGTTATCATTATCATAAAAAACAATTATTACTCTAAAACATTGGGAAATTAAATGAACAGTATCATTGTGTCTTGTTTTACAGAATTTGGGTTTGGCCCAACCCTTTTTGTCTCAAGAAAAATACTTATTCTTAAGATGCTATTGTGCCTGCTTAATCACAACTATGACACGACACCAGGGCCTTAAGCACCACAATAATTGTATCTACACTGCCACTATGCTACCAAATGCTTTCTTCTCCATGGAAAATGTTTATTTGTGTGGTTAAAACAAATAAAAACGGACTTAAAATAGATACCTGGGGAACTCCTGAAGGGACAATCAACCAATCTGGATATTCTCCCTCAACCTAGCTCTTGTTTTTCTATGTTATCAGTAATCTGATATTCGATTTAAAAGCATGCCATTGAAACCAAACAACTGTGATTTATGCAACAATTTAATAATAATGAGGCACTTTGTCTAAAGTCTTCTGGAGAGGGCATTTTTAGGTTTCTAAGGAGTACTACAGAAATGCGTGTTGTATTGGGGATTATGAGATCATTGTGGGTCATGAAAACACTATTTCTGACCATTGCCATAATCAGGGAAAGACCATTTGGAAGAAAATAAAACTTACGAGGAGAAAAAACGTGAATAGCATCATGCTCCGAAGGATGGCGACACTTTGCAGTGTTCCTGTCAAGCTTCTTTATCGTTGAATCGGCTGGACTGCAATTCTAGGGCAAACAGAAATCACTGTCACCGCGTCGGGGTTGTGGTTCTGTGAGCAGTAAAAAGACCCATGTCCAAACAATCTTTGGTAACAAATTCAGACAGTGGTCAAAAGCCTACCTTTGACAATCGTTCGTATAGTGTCTATAGTTGTCATGGACGTTAACGGAGGCGATAGAAACATGGTGGGGGTTTAGGCAGGCATCTGTAAGCGGAACTATCTTCTACTTTAAACCAGTAGATTTTCTGATAATGCTGCGTGATTCCCCATAAGTCATACGATATATGAACTATGTGGCCCAATTCATACTCGGAACTATCGAGGTTCTCCACTTTTGATTTTACTGAAACAAGAGTACAATCAGCACACGAATTCCGTCCTGGTCACTCATAAATTTTACACATTTTGTTCGGGTCATGTACTTGCTGATTTTTATACATTCTATAGGTTATGGACTTTGTTTCCTATTAAATGGTGTTTGGTGAATCGATGTCAGGGTTATCTCGGAATTCTGTGCTCTAGTCTGAGAACTGAACAGTTTTTGTCATTAAGGCAGTGAGCGCCTCTGAAGTGAGAGACTTAAACTTTTGCTCAAACCATCCTCAATTAAACTTTCAACAATTCTCTTGGCAAATAAAGGCGAAAAACCAGGGCTCACCGTGCAAAGTTTGGTACCAGAGAGCCAGATTACCGAACATTTACCGATATTTGACATGCAAAATGGCCGCCACCATCCCTGTATTAACTCTATGGAGAAAAATAAGGTGTTCGCTTTTCGAAAAACTATAGTTCTTACTCCAAGAGCTATAAAATGAGCCCCCACAATTGGTAGATTAGAAAAAGTATCAGACAAAAATGAGAGTCCCAATATCTGTTCCCAAGGTACTTTCTGCCTTCAAGTTAAATGCTTAGATTTATTTTTCCGGACACTGGTAATTTTGACCTGGCAGCGCTATTTTCATGTGTTGTGCCGTTCCATCGAGTCAAGTTTTAGTCGGTCCCCGAACATTTCCATAGCAGTTCGTGTATGTAAAATAAACCTTCACAAAGTGCATAGAGAGTGCATAAACATAGCCTCTCTTGGCATTTTACAATTTGTGAACTATGTATTGTGTCTTTGTATTTCGTTCCGCCTGCCAGTCTTCTTTTCTCGCAAAACAAAATTTGTCATTGTTTGTGAAGCAGTATATATAAGATAATAACAAATAAACAAGCAGCCAGATAAACAAATGAATAAATGAATAAATGTGAAAAGTGTAAGTTTCTTTAAACTATTTGGTGTACTTCCAGTCGTTTAATTTGTTTACAGTACGCCCACTCGGCTCGTGATACTTTGTGTGATTAAATCTTATCCGGTTCCAAGTTGGAAATTATATTTTTTCACACCATGTATGGCTCATCGGGTCACGTGATCAGCACCTGGGAGATAAAGAACC
The DNA here is from genome assembly GCA_001465055.1 of Ptychodera flava. Lineage (NCBI taxonomy): Eukaryota > Metazoa > Hemichordata > Enteropneusta > Ptychoderidae > Ptychodera > Ptychodera flava. The sequence goes on from LD345683.1 coordinate 138,758, forward strand.
CCATATGTCCAGTTGTGTGTCTACGATCACGACAGTTTGGCATGTACAATCAATCAGGAATGAGCACAGCGCAACATGTCTATCCCCGGAAGCAGTATCTTGGTGTTTCTGATTACCAAAGTTCTTGTCACGTACGGCAGGCCGAGCATCGGCCGCCCGCCCTCTGACGTCCATGTGCAAGAGGGGCACAGGGCGACCCTGCAGTGCCAAATAATCAACCTGCGACGAAACACGGGCTTCGCGGCGGCGTGGAAAAGAGGCGGGAAATACATCTCTGTCGACGGCGATTTGCAGAGCTTTCCTGGAGAGAAGAAGTTGGACAGATACGGAGTTTCTAATCGTTGTTTGCTTGACGAATGCACGTATCAATTAACTATCAAAAACATCACCGTTTCGGAGAACAGCTACACCTATTCTTGTCATATTCTTCGCAATCACGACAACTCGAGTCTGGAGGAATCTGATGCGGTGAGAATTTACGTCTGGCGAATCCCTGAAAGCGATCTCATCTGCTACTTCCGCGACACGGTACCCAGGGCCATGGTGCCAGGCGATGTGACCACAACGGTTTGTAGGCTTCGGGATGTCGGGAGGGCCGTCAACGCAAACCTGAAGTGGAAACGAAACGGGGTTATCAGCAATGGGACAACTTTGTATCTGCACCTGCCCGATATCGAAGATAAATTCGAGGTACATGAGGATGATGCAGGTCGATCAATTACATGTGAATATGTAGAGATATCCGGTTCTGTGAAAATTTGTAGTTTTGGGCCGTTGGATGTTGTGCAGTTTAGAGTCCGTGTGATCGCTGCCTACTTTGATGCCGAGCTTTTAGCTTTGACCTGCAAAGGGGCCGGTGCAAGACTAAATCTGACCTTGGCATGGTTTATCGAAAATGATCGAATAAATTCCCGGGTCGTGCTGTCAGGCGACGGCAAACGACTGACAATTCGAGATCTCAGCGATGGAGACCAAAGGAGAATGGTTAGATGTATTGTGACTGGAAATTACATAAGGGCCAAGCGAGGCTTCCATCGGATCCGTCGTCAACTTCCGTCGTCGCGGCCCACAAGTCCACTTCACACTACATACACGACTGCATCCCCCACAAACCACAGAACTTTCACGACTTCCCCGACAACGTCGACGACCACGCCGGTACAGACCACGTCGATAACTACAAAAATTACCACGACATCTTCTACAACTTTATCAACAACTTTAACATCAACGTTACCATCAAGTACGTCAACATTACTGCAGTCTACTGCGAGCGTCACAACAACTCAGTCCAGCCCATCGACGGAACCTGCTGACGAGCCCGCCACTAATGCAAGTGTTTCCACGAGCGGGCCCGTCGTGGACGACGCCCCGGATATTATGATGATAATTATTCTGGCTTCTAGCGGGCTACTACTGGTTCTGCTCGTGTTGGTCGGAGTGATAGTGGTTTGGAAATATTCGTGTCGAGGGTCAAAGCACAGCGGACGCGTCGGGTCCAGTCGCTCGGTGGACTACGAAGACGACGATTTCGCCTGTGCGGTGAACCAAGAAAATGACTATGCCGATGTGCTGCCAATCAGCGTTTGCGATCGCAAGATCAACGACAACGACATGGATTCTAACAATATGGGGGATGAAGAGCGAAGCCAGCCATCAAAAGACGTCGAAGGATGGACATCCTTTTCGCAAGAGCAGACGGTCCGAGATCCTTGGGAAGACACGGCACTTGGCGGCGCTTGCCTCCTGAACGAGCTGCACTTGCAAACGACAAATTTACCAGGTGATCAAGAGCATCGGCAGCCGCGAAGCGGTATGTTTGACATGAATGAGATAAAAACGGTTCTTCAAAACAAAATGCGTTCATGGCAAGATACAGCAGCAAATTACGACGATAAAGTTAAAGTTCATGCGCACGATGATGAGCGAAAACATCTCGATAACGGAGAGCCGAGCCAAACACTGATCCATGCTTTGTATAACGCGAGCGAAATGAAACTGGCGCTTCAGAGTCAAAATCGTTGCATGGAACAAGCAGACGACAATCTGGCGAGAGAAATGGGAAATCAGAGTCGAGAGGCACACCGACCGCGCCTCGCTCTCTACGACAACAGGGAAATGCTCTCAGGAAGTGAGGAAAATGTGAAGCCATGCCAGAACGGGGAAATCAACGTCAACAAACTTTTATCCAAGTATTGGAACACAACTGAACTATTTCAGTTGCCCACCGATACTTGTGACGTCACAGAAGTGAAAATGGTTCTGAAAAGACCGGTATCTCCCAAAGACGATACCCGGGCGGACCTAAATCACTACCTTAATTTGAGAGGACAGGTTTCAAGCGACATTGACAATCAAAAGATAGAGGAACCTGCTTACATCAACCAAATGACTGTGGTTCTCAGCCAGCCGTTGCGCCCTCATGGGGGTAAGGCACGAGATCGCGTCCGTGGGAAAGGGCGAGGCAACGCTTACGAGGTGGTAGAAATCGAAGCTGTGCTATCGTCAGTCGGAAAGGCGGTCCGCAAAGGGGACGTCAACGCGGAACAAGACTACCAGCCGTTAGAGGGACACGCGGAGTCCCCATACATGAAACTCCATCAGTGATCGCGCCGTGACGTCTGTTCACGACACTCTTGTCACGTGATCGAAACCACCGCTGACGTCTCAAAGTCACGAGTTGGTGGATAACTAGGCAAGATCCCTGAACAATCTCTTTCTGGAACAAGAAAACAATGGAAATTTTCGTTCACAGCAAACATTACCTTTGAAAAGCGAACTGAAGATTTTCGAAAAAAAAACCAGGTCATCTACTGCAAGTACACGACGATGCCAAGGAGAATGCAGTGAGACGCGGCACTTTTCCTCACCTCACCCGTACACGTCATTAGGGGTTTCGCCTCTCAACTTATCATATTTTGCATAATATGTTGTCATGAAATATGCAGATTTTTTATGCATATTTTCAAAAATTATAACGAGGCAAAACCCAAATCATTATGGCGTAAGAGAAAACTATGTAGATATTAGTAATTCTGTCCCATTTTCCGCGTATCACCATTTACTCAGCTACGCATTATATCATTTATAACTAGTTCATTGTTTGTCCATGGTGAGGTCGAAATTTATCAAACACGTATACAGATTGTCCTCCGGTTTCACAACCGCTTGGTCCCACCCCCTCATAATACAAACATATGTTTCAAACATCGCAAAACTCACGATCGAGAGAACTCGGTACTTTCATCTTGACAAAATCTAAATATCCAGATTAAGAATTGTATCAGAAACCATTCGAACTTCCGACATTACTTAAACAACGCTAATATTTCTATTGAGTAGCGACAATTTTCGGAAATTTCAGACATCAACTTGTATTTTAGTGATACAGGTAAAAAGTAAGTGTGATAATGTATAAAAATGATTATATGTATGAACCCTCCATCCTTTCTCTCTTCCTCCTGTCCCTCTCTCTGTAGGTCTCTCTGTCTCTGTATGTATGTATGTCTGTCTGTCTTTCTCAGTCTCTCCCTCAGTCTCTCTTCTCCTTTCTCTCGTTTAAAATTAATCATACTCACTGTACCACTGCCACAAGCTTACAACATAAACTTTTTATATTCAAGTCGTTGTATATCCTGACCAATTTATTATTCTGAGAAGGAGTTACGTGTTTCAAGGTAACCCTTAATGTGTTCATTTCATTTGTATTCCTGTATCTTGTAAAGATGGAGACATTTACATCAAGTAGAGGTGTTTGTTGACCAGGTTAATTCCTGAAATCGATTTCACAGTCTCCTACAGATCGCTTTGCACAATGGTTACCCTGCTTTGACTGGGTTTTCGTGACAGCTGGAGAGCGCCCATGCTATGTGATGGAAATTCATTTCTGAACCTGCATGGCCTTGGTTTGAGATATTTTAACTTTAATTGACCAAAAAACAGCACCGCCAGAAGGTAGGTGATGGAACCACTCATAACGAAAACATTAAAACATTAACTAGGGCGGCAAAAAGAGATGTGTGTTGGGTTATTTGGCAAAAATTTTCCATTTTTTATTCTGTCTTTCGTTTTCGACCTGTTACCACACTAGCTATTGTAAGTTTCCATCGACACTTCCTTTGCCACAGTGACTGTAACCTCCACAAATGTTATAACCTCCACAAATGTAATAACCTCCATAAATGTAACATCAACCATAATTGTAATAAAGTTCACCCATAAATGTAATATCACCCATAAATGTAACAAAAATCAACCATAAATGTAATAAAACACCAACCACAATTGTAATAAATGGTAACCATTAATGTAATAAAAAAACTCACCCATAAATGTAATGCTTGTCGATCGCAGATGTAATAAATCTATTTTGTCATCGCAATAGAATAAATTTCCTTAAATATTTAGCTATAATTAAGGACAGCAACTCCACACATTGTTCATATCTTAATTGTTTGCGTTTAGTGTGTTTTGTGTATTTTTAAAGTGTGTTTTACGTTTGGCTGTTTTGTGTATAGAACTGATTGGCCACAGTTGTAATCTGCGTGTTAGTGCAGTCGCTATACTCCAGAGTGGAGAGACTGTATGTTTTTCAAAAATTGTCATACTTTCTTCATCAGTCGCCTCAAATTCATCTTCAGTGGATAAATTGTGTGGAATAATTGATAGATTGGCTGTATTCCTATGTCGTCCCACTTGAAGTTTGTTCCTTCACTGGAAATACTAATTTTGTTCTGCTGTGTTCAAGGCAGTGTTCGTATCGTGTTTACTAGATTGAGAATATAGATATATGGTCTCGAAAACATGTTTTTTGTCGGACGTTTCTGCTATAAGGCTGTATATTTCTCTGTTGTTTGGTCTGAGTAGTCTGTTGTAAACTTTGTGTGGTAACACTGGCTGACGAGCTATTTTGACGCTTCCTTATTATGTCACCATTTGTGTCTTGAACAACTATTCCACTTCCTATATCATGTATATGAAACGGTTTGATCGGTACCTCTGATAGTGTTCTCAGTGTATTCTATTTTGTGTTTCGGAAAGGAAACATAGTTTCAGGAAAGTATACAAGAACATTGCACTAGTCTTGTTGAAGTTCATTATTTACTCAGAGCATTGGTAAACACATGATTACAGACATGTTCTAGTTTATTACATTTACTGTTGAGTTTTATTACATTTACGGTTAACTTGTTCATTACATTTGTTGTTGCGGGTTATTACATTAATGGTTGACTGTTTTATTACCTTTGTGGTTAATTTTATTACAATGACATTTGTGGAGATTATTGCATTTCTGGAGGTGACAGTGACTTGGACTTTTGAGTCACGATTCAAAATAGTTGGTAATCTTGAGTGTGTTTTATATAGCCGGTCAGCCATATTGTGATTTCATGGAATACATGAGCATTTTATACATCACAGAGGCACTGAAGCACTTAGACAAGACATCATGATTAACTTAGCAGTTAAGTTTACTGATAAATTCCACAGCGGGATCAGTAATGCCAATTTCTTCACAAAAAGAAACAAAAAAATCTGCATAGCATACCCCATGAGGTCATTGTTTGCACACGAATCTTTGTTAATAATGATTTTTTCAAGTTCCTACGCTGTTAAAATAGACAATCTTGCTGTTTTAGTACATATAATTACATATATATTTACACGTCAAGCCAATAAAATACACTTACATATCGTATCCGAGACAATGCTTTGTGCAATTTAACGAGAACACTGTTTTACAACTTTTTCACCTTACTGTAAATCATTTGAATAAAAGTTATTTTCCGAAAGCTTAACCCAAGTCTTCATTTTGAATTTCTTTTTGTAATTTTATTGCTTTTGATCACAATTACCTATCTATACTCAGTGAGCTGCAGAATAAAAAAAATGTCACAAGATGGAAATTTATAAATTGAAAATAAGCAAACAATGTAGTTCCGGACAAGAAATAACAATGCATAATAGCCTAATCAATGACTAACAACATTAAAAGATATTTGAAAATATTATTGCAAATCAATTTGAGACGAAAAAGTACGCTGAAAATATCATTTATAAGATATCATTTCCTTTCTTTGATGAAGAAACAGAGGGATATTTATTTGTGTATGGATTGATTAATTGAATCGTTGGAAAATACTTACTTTTAAAATGGAATCGCTGATGAACTCAGCCCTTTGAAGACCCCACCTCCCCCGCCGCCCCAGTTCGGCCAAAATAGGTCTGATACGTACGACCAAGAAAGATTATCATTTGGGCGTTATCGATAAGTCAACACAAGAATTGATAAGTCAACAATATTTAGCGGATGAAAAACAAGACTCTGTTCCAGAATAGAGTTTTATTATTGATTAATATTAAATAGCTTTGTCAATACCAGTGAAGTTTGTGACATCATATCTATTACTGACAATCTATTCGATTATCCAGCATTGTGGCCAGAGATGTTTTCTACGGCTATAAATTCACTGGCATTGCCAAAACTATAAAATAATAGCAATAATGAACCCTCTGGGCCCATAATGGACTCAAGCAAACTTTGCACTCCATAATGTACAGTTTCACCTCATACATTATGTCGTGCAAAGTTTGCTTTCGTCCATCATGGTCGGGCATTATGTCCATCATGGTCGGGCATTATTGCTTAATTATATATATGTAGTACACGATTTTTTGCGTTTACAAGGCTTACAAATTGCAAATTTCAACACATGTGCTCCAGTGAGCAGAGTGAGAAACAGCAATTTGTTTTATGGCACAAAATGATTAAAACACACCATCAAAACGTAAACAGCTATTGTCAATATTAAAAATGTTCACTAACCGGTCCATCGCCCGTTTATTTAAAGTTAAAAACTATCTACTGTTGATTGACCAATCAGAGTGCTCAATTCAGGGTGTTTTATTTACTCATAAAGCCTTGGTCACCAAATTCCAGAAACGAATGACAGCGCCATAGTAAAGTACTGTCCAATCAAAAGTGAACATGTCATACTCTGTAGACATCTGGTACGTTTTTCCCTAATATTCAAATTTGGTAACACAGCGGAAACCAGCTGCAACACAAAATCTGCGGTGGTACAAACATAAACTAGTGTGCCCTAGGGCATTTATAGGATGTTCCATTACATTGGGAGGCTATTTCACAAATAAAAGTTTTAATTCATATCCTAAAAATGTTACATTGACGAAGGGGACGGTTGACGTAAACATATTGAAAACGAAAATATATCAGTTAGGGGCGATAGTTTTTAAGTCGGATAAAACCCTCGTACTCGGGCTTTATCCTATACTTTAATTCCTCATAATGGCGGCATCGAACATAGGATAAATCGCCTTCAGGATCATTCATGATATAATGGTAACATCTTTGTTGACAACGGGTACGATAGAACCACGTCTCCCGTTCCAGGTCACCATGCGTAAATTTATCAGTACTAGTACCAAAATCGCCATGTATTTAATGTTACTCGCTGGGTGTTTGTATTTGATTGGTAATTTGGAACTATACGACATGAAAATGTGTTTGATGTACCAAATGTAGTGGTTTCGCATCAGTGGGCCTATGTTCTCTTACAAAATTAGATAAAAACAATTTAAGAACTGATCTACGTACAAGTGTTTCAGTGCATCAGTATCTGAGTATCGTTACCATCTAGGCTATTAGTAACATCATTGGAATCTGGGATAAAAAGTGCCAAAACACATATAATAAATCAGCACATTTTGTCGAAAAACCAGATATACCTGTGAATTTTTAACCTATTTGTGTATGTCTATCTCTGTCGATGTATCTGTGCCAGAAATCATTTTATCTCTGTCCTGTTGACGTCTCTCTATATATCTTTCTGTTTGCTATGTATATATGTCTTTCTCCTTATCTCCCTTTCTGAATGCCTCTG
>LD345683.1:161365-175804 GCA_001465055.1 Ptychodera flava
GTTTTATGCCTGATGTCATAATGGGCGCCTGAACCCTCGGCCTGACTGGAAATCAGTTGTCAATAATGACGGGCTATGTTGCGTGTGTTGGCAAAGCTAACACAGGGACGTTATTTCAACCACAGACAAGTTCTGTGTTTCAACATACCTTAGGGATATGAATGAGAAAGAATACTTATTTTGTTGAACAAAAACTCACGAAATTGTTGTCCTCAGTAAATATTTGAAAAAAAATTATACTCTGGTGTCCTTGATGTATCAAATCAAAATGTGATGTTGTAATGGCGTTCCATCAGGCTAAGTTACAATTTCTAGTAACTAATTATGGAAAATACTATTATTAATGTTATACATCCCTGTAGCAGAGCTGTGTGTGGTATCCCCGCATCCCCTTCACCCATGCATGGGTACTGTCATCTCTTATACGATCCATCGAAGCTGTTGGGAGACGAACACGGTTTTTCAGCCTAGGGCTTGTGAAACTAACGTGACAACTGACATCTGTCAGACGGTGAGAGTCGATATTGTACAAATGTCGTACAAAACATGGCCACCGCAAAATGGGTCTTCACCGTCAGGGATGGGTGCCCTAGAACGATGGGCAGCTCTCAGCTATAGTCAGAGTCAATTGTTCTCCGTGGCGAGTAAAACGATGGGAAAGACCAGACAGCGCCCATCGCACCCAGTCAGGCGAGCCCTGGGCCCGAAGTTCACGGGCAATTACCCCCTTTTCCGTTGTCCACGTTGCCAGGTAATCGACTTGATCGTCAATGTCTACTACTGTTCTCTGTGAAGTTCTGATTGAATGTCGTCATATGATGGGTGTGGGAGACTGTCCCGGTTCTAGTCCGATTACTGCGAACTTGACATAGTTTTGAACCGTGGTTTCATGTAGGCCAAGGGCTGTGATTTCCAGAGGATCCTGTGTGCTGACATGGTATGCAATATGATATCAAACGCTGGGTATTGGTAATTTTATTTTCTTCCTCGTTAAAATGACATTTCCTGCTGGTAATTTTCACTCCATGGCTTGTAGGGATGAAAGCAAGACTACGCCACACAGGCTTTATTGCGCTTTACCAAGATCCAACATGCAAGGGTGAATAGACAAGATTACTAATTGGAAATTGATTAACTTGTTGTCTCAACAAAGGAGTCTATCGTCTACACCAACACAGTGGCTTGCAACGGCTGCGCAATGTCAATTAATGAGCCGTGAACACGGCGATTTTCGCGTCGTGTTTCTTCTCAAATTCTGACTGACACGTCGGTGTCAAGTTCACGGCAAGAGCCCGGGAAAATGATACTACTTCAAAATTGTAGTGTTTACTCGGACCAAACAGAAGGCAACACTAGCTCTCGGACTGTAATGGTTGTCCGCCGATTCAGTGATCACGTGACATCCAGCACGCCTAACATGTCATCTTCGGCATGAAAGCGCCAATTGTTTTGTTTTGTTGAAATTTACATACAGTTCTTCCGTCGCCAACAGAAATAATTTAGCAAATGTAAATTTCAATTCCGGCATTAACCGTTGCTTTATGAAAACTTTTTAACGTGTTTTATTAATTAAATTAATTACGCCGCCCTCCATCGAAACATCGCCTAATTCACACAATTAAAACTGAGTGGGTGGTGATGCATGTCAATATAATTGAAAACGGCCATTGTCTCATAGATAATACCTGAACTCAAACTTGACCTGACTTGTTACTTTTATGTGCTCTGAGCAATGATTAAGTAAAGGCGCCTAATTGAAATGTTTATTAATTATTGAACAACCACAAAGACAATGACTCAGACAGCCCTATACCGTACAATGAATATTCTTTGGACGGAGAAATATACTTCAAGTATGAACGATGATAATATTCTGATGGGTTTTCAATATTTTCGGCAGCACGCGAGATGCGCGTGTCAGTGCTTGCTTCATCTTGAGGTCAGAGGTCAGGCAATACAAACAATGGAGCGTCTTGAATTATCCCGAGTCAGGTCGAGCTCACCTTAGAAAAGAGAAATGAAAGGGACAACGTTCACACGTAAACCCCTATAGACATTTAATTGAAACGGGTAAATGTCATGATACCGCTTGAGCGCTCAACTGTCACAGAACACGTATGTTTCCCTGCTATTTATCGCTGGGCTTGGCGTGTATCGGTGGTGGTGGTGGTGGTGGGGGGGGGGGTATTGCTACTACTTTAAAATGTTCATATAAAGCGCGGCAACATGGGGTATGGGATACTGGAGAACTTGATGTCACTTAAACTCCTAGACACAGTCCATCAGAACTGAGTTGAAGTTCATTAGACACGTTTCCCTGCGACAGTTCGATGATTTGTGGTCAGCTGTGCAAGTCGGTAGCAGTCACGGGTCAGTTGTAAATCAACAGTCTTCCCCGACACCCATAGCAACGGTTGAATGTCGGGCTTTTCTGTGAGCCGAGGGGCGTGTTCGAAACTGGAACTAAGAGAAAGAATTGTTACAAAACGCGTAAAAATATCTGAAAAGACTTTTTCAAAGAGGAAAATTATTGTTCCCCCAGTCAAAAGGATCCTTGTAATGTTCCGAGTTCGTTGTTCTGACGAATGTGAGTCAGCAATTGCCCCTTGAGAGTGCTTGTTGCCCTAAGATATCAAGTTCTACTACCCGTGTTTTGCGAGCCAGGGCTAGCTGTCTCCCTGGCGGTTTCTCTCGATAAACTATGAGGCCTGTGTAATAAACAGACCCTGTTCTGTCCAGAGTTTTCGGTGAGTTGTTGTGACAGCTGTACGGCATCTCGTCTGTGTGGGAGCTGACGCTGGCATCACCTAACATTTTATTGAGAGGAAACAGCCGTGGGTTTCAATGGAGTCTTCGACCTCAGATCAGTTCACGGAGGTCAAATTCTGTCTTGAACAGCGCGATACCATAGGGAGACCCTTTTGCACAGACAACCAGGAGCGAGTCATGTAAAATGCCAATGGACTTGTAAAACAGTTTTTGTTCAACAAAGTAACTGGAAACTTCGAAAACGCTGGGAACTGTGTTTTCATAGTTGCGTGATGATATTGAAGTGACAGAAAGCTTAAGTTTAGTGTTTCCTTGCATTTTTATAATCACGCCGTTTCTATTTGTAAGGAAATGATAATTTTTCTCCCATTTAAAGTGTCCCCCACCATAAATCTCTTTAGCAAACTCAAATGACACATGATTTTTCACACCTCATGTGATCATCACCAAAATAGTCAACACCGTGGTTTTACTATCATATAGACTGGTCAAAGCGTTGTCACATGAGATGGTCGCTGGTCGTAGAAACCGACACCAAGCCCTCTCACGCAACAGGCAACATGTCCAGGCCCTCGGAAGAGATATATCACTCAAGACCGAAATGAGACAGACTAACGACAAGCGGAAAAACGATTTGTCTACGTTACCTAACTCAGGGCTTAGATTCATTACGATTATGCCTGTGTCGGTAACCACATGAAATTCGGCCTGATCGCTTTTCCGTTCCCAGTCTCCGCGAATGTCCAGATTCCCGCTTTCCCAAATGACTAAAGCGCATTTTTGCGTGTGGAAAAGACACCAATAACTCTTATTGGAAGTGTCACGCTATGATGTGTGTGCAGCAGCTGAAATAGTTGCTGTGCCCTTCCCCTCGCAATCCATGCAATTTTCTTCTCCAATTTTGACAGACCCTACCCCCCTGTAGTCCAAAAATAGATCTGGTCATCGCCCGACACTCTAAGACCTGAGCGTCATTTTTTGGCTTTTTACAAAATCTTCACAATAGGTTTCCCCAACAAACAGCTAACATTCTATCTACGTGATTCATAATGTCAGAACAACAAAATTGATTGACACTGCGCATGTCTTGAGTCTTCTCTTCAGAATCATAGAATGCTACAAAGGAGAGGGGAAGTATTTTGCAGTCATGAGAAAAAAGATGAGCTTGTGGTAAACTTAAATCGGAGGTGTAAGAAAAGAAAAAAATCGCATCATCGCGTCACTTTGACAAATTAATGTCAATATGCAGAGACAAATCTCAAACTCTTTTTTCCAAAGCCAACGTTAACCAATGCGTGTTGGAATATGTGTTTTAACTGCAGGGAATATTGTTCATGAACATGCATACTGTACTGAAGAAAGAAGAATTAATAATGGAAGAGTTAAATTTGGTAATACGATACAAATAGCAGTCTTTTAGGGGAAAATGATTACTGTATAAATGTGGCGGGAAAGATCCGCTGTATCATTCGTATAGGTTTACGTTTGAACCACACGAGAACGAAATCAATATATGCATTGTACAGTTGCCTACAGCTCGCGATCACATTCCGCTAGTTTATTTAATATTTCTGATTATTTTCCTTTAACACATTTTGAAAATAAACACTACCGGATAAACACCGTGTGAAACAAAAGTAGGGTCGTTTCACTGTCAAAGCCCCATGTGGGTCGCCGGTGTCAGTGACCCTACAAATATGTTTTGAAGCAAGTCCGTGGCCCCGAGGCATTGTAACCGACACAAAACAATACCCGGGCAGATTCGGTCATATTTAGGGTATTTAGGGTATTTTCGGGTATCGCACAAGGGTGTGAGATCTTTGGGTCTCATTATGCCGGGGACCACCAAGACTACACCGCAAGAAAGTAGGGATTTTGCCAGACACCTGCGTTCAAAAATGCCGAAATGACAATGCGAACAATGGTGCAGAAAGTGTAATTCCTTGTCTGGTAATTATGGAGACAATTATCGGCGTATACTTCGGAGAAGCCACTCTCGGATATGCGTCAGAACCGCGGATACGGTGTATCTCGACAATGACAAAAGCGACAATATCGACCTGTACGAGCGTTAAGGGAGTAGCAAGTATGTCTAATATCCGGTGTCACCGCGGACAAACTTTTTCATCAGGACAGCGGAAGTTTGGGACGAGGGTACCTGACCAGTGTTTTCGCTTTCACGCATCGATGGCTTGCGATTGTCCCTGCGCAAAGTACCGCGGACTCTAGCCATGTTTCGCTCGGCATCTGTTGTCTCGCCCATGTACCAGCGATTAACTTTGTTCACACTTCCGTCAATTTTCGACATTAAAAGGTCATTAGCATCTAAAACACTCCGACAAGATCCACTCAATCACTCTACTGATATCCAAATTGTGCGATTCGGTTTTCAACCTAGACAACTACAAGAATTTGTTCTTTTTATACTCGGGCTTTTTCTGTCTAGGAAGTTAAAAAAAGAGACCAAAGCCACGCCAATAATCCGTCTCTATCACCTTTTTACAGACGTGTTTAAAGATTCACAGCATTCCAGGGCAGTTGAAATGACTTTGCTCCTCAGTCACAAAGGCACTCAGAGTCATTTTTCAAAGTTTTGTCAACATATCAAGCATTTCGATTGGTTTGACTTTGGAGCAGAAAGCATCGCGCTATTGTTTTTCCCCAGGTCTCTTGTTTTTTTATTCAGGGAGACGAAGTTCTTTAAAACACGTCTTTTAACGCATGATCGAAAGGAAAACACGGCAGTTTTTCGTGGGCCGGTCTGTTTTCATAGCAAACTCCGCCATGGTCACTATTTGGAGACCCAACAATAACTTGTTTGCTCAGTGACCAACAATCGAGGTTTTGTAAACACTGAAAACGATGCACTCTGCAAAACCAACGGAATACCGCTGCGTAAATTATTTGAACACGCTTTGACGACGGAAGTAGGGCGGAGTGAAACAGAAAGTATAAGTTTTCAGGGAAAAAAATAAAGTTTAAGAAAATACAACTTAATACATGCTGTCCATATAGGGACAAAAATTCGTATTTAAAAAAAAAATTCATTAAGCTGAGGGACGTAATATATTTTGTATTTCCGGTAGCAGAGCTACCAGAAGTCAGACCTTGTCTTAAACTTGATGATGCCTTTTGTCTCTGATCTCTGAGATTGATTTTTCTACTTGCTTCGTTTCGTGAAATCCACAAACACTGACAGAGGGTGAGACTGTGAAAACTACACAAGACGGCGATTACAGAGATTGAAAGAGACACAAAGTAGAGAAGGCGGAAATAGACACAGAAGTGCTAAACTGACAGACAAATGCAGAGGTGCACGTAGTTCGTTGAAGGAAACTTGGATCGATAAGGAAAAAACGATTTGATTTAAAGAGCAAATTGATATTGCAAAACACCCAGATTGATAAAAGGGCGCGCGCACACACAGGTGCAGATCTGAAATCACCTCAAAGTGACTCATCTCATAAAATTTTTGTATCATTATTCACAAAAAAATATTACAACGCCTTTCATTTTTTAGATTATCATGAAGAACTTCACAGCATAAGCCGCGCCAAACGCGACAATATATCAGCCACAAAGGAAATTACACCACACTTAAATTATTTCTTTTAATTGTGATTTAGAATCGCCGGTAATCGAGCGAGGTCGTTGCTCTATATTCATAAATGTCATATGACGTCATCGTTGTGCGTACATGAAAATGACAGCATTGTCGAATGAAAGGAAAAAAATAATAAATGAAATGGCTTGTTTGGGAAATTGCGTGAACTTGAATCACGGTGACCTCGCTTCAATGAATAGTTTTAACAGAGAAAGTCAAAATCAGAAAGCTGCACTTTGAGTAATGTGTCGCTGAACACAGTCGAAAGGTGCCGCATCCATTGTATCCTCGCCGCTTAAAAACTTTCACCGTTTACAGACCGCCCCCCGTTTCGAGCCCTCCAAATCCCACCGGTAGACGTGACAAAGGACAAGTCCCGACCGTGTGTACGTCATGCCTGTCAGCTCAACGGCAAACTCATTAGACCGAAGTGCTTTTGTTGGTGTGTGCACAGGTAGCCCGCAAAGATTTGAAGTTGACCAAGCGAACAAGCAAACAAACACGCTGTGTCTCTCGCGCGACAATTACTGTAACTCCCTTTTTACGCTACCAATTATGAATTCTGGTCAACACTGAGTCTTTTCAGCCCAGTGTCTCCATTATGAAGTTCTTGCGTGACCCTTTCTGGCACTTTGCCAGGCCAGGTATACACTCTTTTTTTTCTCTCTGACACAGGGTGACTTACAAATTTACCGGTGGCAAGCACCAGACCGCTTGGAGGAACATCAATTACCCGAACACACAATTGCTAGTTCCTTTTGACAGACCGTGGGATACGCTGTCAACTGAAATTCGCCTTCCTGTTTTGGGGATTACTTGGGAGGGCTGTTTCATATTGTTTTATTAAGAAAAGAGGTATTATCTATTCCCGTGTATCTAAATTCTTGTCATAACAGCTAGATTTCACGTTGGTTGCCCGCGCTCCTGGGCGCTTTATTTGAAATTTCCTTCACAACACATTTTCACCTCATTATTCGGACTTCAATAGTCAACTGGGCCAAGCCCAGTCGCAAACCACGATGTTTTGTTCGGATTGTCAGGAGACTGTATCTCTGCTTTGATCAAAATGTCAACAATACTGATGTCACGATGGCTTACTGCTATAGTTGGGCTCCATGCAGTACAGTTTATTGAAACAAATTTTCTGTGGATAGCGGGTTATAAACGGACGGTTTATTCATTGTATCAAAGCAGAATAATTCACGAGTTTTTACTTCGGCTTGGTTCATCTGGTCAGAGAGAGAGAGAGAGAGAGAGAGAGAGAGAGAGAGAGAGAGAGAGAGAGAGAGAGAGAGAGAGAGAGAGTGTGACAAGACTCAGTGACATATTGGATAACACATGTGTCCCAACGGACGGAAGGGCAGACAGGTACAGTAATACAGGCACAGAGTCGGAGGTATGATAAATACTGACAAACGCTGAAACGACTGTATGACTTCTTAGAATCATCACAAAGCCAAATGATGGAATATTACAGACATTTAAATCGATAAAGTGGTGTGGGGGACAGGGAGGGACAGGAGGCGGAAAGGCAGACGCAGGGACAGAATTTAAGTAACAAGAAAGTAAAAGAAATGCGGACACAGTCACGGTGCAAGTCAGGTGAAACGGAAATGAATTTAATGTAGGGGAATGAGTTGTAAATTTTATGAGACACAGCATTTCAGAAATATGCTGATGTGATCATTTGAGACTGGCAACAGTCAATGACCATACATAGCGCTGAAGAATGGAAGTTCCGCTATATGCCATTTCAGTCACGAAGGCCTATTGCTGATTGCATTTTCACATATTACAAGTTGCGGGTAGGGCTTCGAATGTCCGTAGCTTAAATGAGGTTAATGGCGCGTTTCGGGTCAAGGGTTAGCCCTCATTTCTCTCTTTCTCTCTCTCTGCATCCCATTTATCTGAATGTTTGATAAATCCCACAAGTCCATTATCTACATCGTCGATAGATGGACAGATACGAAAGAATTAGTGGGAACAAATTAGCGTGTGATGCTTGCGTTGTCAGCCTTCGCGAACTTTTTCGTAAGAATTTCTCTTCCCTCCTTAGACGTCCAAGATTGTGCGTGGCATGGTGTTGACTTGACGACGCCGTGGTGTCTGACACATATGAAACCAGAGAGCAAAGCATACCTGGAAATCTCGGCTTGGGATAACACTCCTCGTGCCGGGGTCACGCAAGGTCACCGAAGTGCCACCCCGCTCGGTTGGTCGTAAGAAGCACAACAAAGCCCACTTTGTCTGACAGGGTCTGCAAATCTTAAAGTCTTTTTAAAACAAACCTTTTTTCCCAAATAATCGGTGGCACCCAGTAATTAAAAGGTCTATAACCGACAGTTCTGTCGCAACACAGATATTTCTCTACCGAACCTGGCGGGAGAAGGAATTTATACAAGGCCTGGCGTGTCTTTTAGATGGTTCCTTTTCTGTGATGGTAGACATTAAGTCTCATTTTGAATAACTGTTTCAATAGTGATTGTAGTAAATACCAATGCATCACATGGAATGAATGTCATGGCAGACAATATCATAGCTGTGCTCTGAATGGCGCATGTGACTTGGAGCCAAAATTAATGACCTGTGTGTTTTGAAAGGAGAGAAGGGTGCTACACTTCAGCCTGCGAATCCTTGCAGAAATTCCGAGTGCCTATACCACTGCATGTACATGTGTGAAACGAAATTTTAGTATAGATGGCACGGAATCCAGCATTTTATTGAAGACTGCACGATCCTTTAAGTACAGCCCGCTCTAGTTTTTTTCGATGACCCTCTGTCCGACAGTTAAGCCGAGAACCGGGATATCGAAAACAACTGGGTCACGTGTATGAGAGGTAGCCCTGATCGTTATTAATGTTATTAATGCGCCTGAACATATTTTCGTTCGAGACAAGGGCACCTGAAGTTTGTGTACACCTCATTGATAAGTTATGTCTATTTCAATTGTGTTTAAGAGTTCATGTCAGAGATGCGAATTACCAGGCCGGCCACTGTTATTTATTACTTTTAATGTCTAACAGATTTGAAGTGGCCTGAGGCGCAGACGGCAACACCGTGCACAGGGTATTATGTTCCCCTTACACTGGATGGCACCCCTTGTTTTTTCAATAAAATCTAACCCGCGGTTGGCCATAGGAGTGCAAAGCTCTCCATGGCGGGGTCAATTTCTGGAGGAATAACTGACCCGATGATACGTCACGCAACGAGCCCATTCAGCTGGCGACCTGCTCGAAATTGAAAATTAGTATTTCTGAGCACGGATGGACGGCAGTTGGAATTGTTGCCAAAAAGACACGCAACATTTATCTCGTCACGGTTGGCACGGCGAACAGTTAAGTGCGCCGAGACATTTCGAGTCGCGGTCGCGAATATTGTTTTCCAAATTAGCTCCCTGACAGTCCGCGATTCACATGGTCGTCTCGGGTTTCTCCGCGTTAATGCCGAGTCACTGGGTACGATCTCGCCGATGAATGATGCGAACCAAAATGAGCAGCGCGTGTTGGTATGCTACGAGTGAAGTGGGCTCTTCAAACGGGTCCCCTTCCAAGTTTTGACCCCATTTAATGTTCTTGTGTGATACCAAGTGATGCCTCGATTTCTCTGTAGTGGAATCATGTGCAGATGATGTTGCAGGGTTGAAAAACTATAGATTTCTCAGAGAAGATCAAGTCAACTGATTATGAAAAAACTTAACAAATAAACAACAATATGAAGTGGTCTCTCGATACTTAACAACTTGCACAAACAACGCCGACTATAATTAGTTACCGTGTACCAAAGTGCGCAGGCCAACCTAAGATCTCTCTCTCTCTCTCTCTCTCTCTCTCTCTCTCTCATATTTCAACGGTATCTTATCGCAGGGAAATATCACAATTAAATTGTTGATGTAAGGTAAAATATAGGCACTTATTGTTGCCAATGCTCGTTTAATGACAGTTCAGCTTTTATCTTCTATTGGCCTCGATTGTTGGGTTATCACTCGTGCCCAAAACTCCGCTTATCGAGGCTGTGTAAATACACGCATGTCCTGCTAATCCCAGCTGTTTTTTAACAACCGTTAAGATTTCCAAGACCCCGGGGTCAGGCCCTGACAACACCAGACCCTGGCTAACATTACAGAAAGCCAGTGGGATTAACAGTAACCGGCAGGAGGGAAAAAGGTTTCTTTCTACTACAATTCCCGACCATCTCTTCGGGAAACAACTTCTAGCGGTTGTTGACACGCACCCACAATGCAATGAGTCCCCGTCACCGTGAGCTAGACTTTGATGATCAAGAGAAGCGAGCCGACCCGACGCTCGTTTCCGGTAGATTGTGAGAACGTCCTTAATGTTCTGAGAGCTCCATGAAAAGAAGGGAAACAGATCTCTTTTCACCAGCATTGCTTCTGACAAAAATCTTTAGTTGTCTAAACTAAGAACCCCACAGTGATACTCTTAAAGAGAATGTACAAAGTACGGCCCGACTGAGAGTCTTTCGCACTCAATAATAGCACAGAAATGTATTATTCTATTCGCTGGTTGTCACCCACTTTAATGTTCAAGTGTTTTCCCGTTCGCTCTGAGTTTTATGAATTATTTTGTTAAATTCTTCGCATTGCATAATCACCTACCTGGTACCTAAACCGTGTTTGTTTTGCTTGAACGGGAGGATCAGAAAGCTATTACACCCCGTCTGAAGGGCAAACTTTGAGTTGATTTAACGCCTTGCTGTGTCTCTGGGAGCCGATAACATCATGATTTAGCGACCGTTTTCGAAATTGTTTGGCGAGCACCATCGACATGTTGACGAGCTCGCCGCTTTGTCGGCGTGACCCGGGTTTAAGTCCATACCTAGCCGTGTTTGCTCAAACCATGGTTAAGGTGTTTATTTGAGGAAAAAATAACGATGTAATTGATTATGATAACTTGCTAAGTGTATTAACTGCCAATAAAGATAGGGGCCGATTACAAGGGGACAGATTGGATACTATATGAGGCACCTGGCCCAAAAATATTTCGTGGGCGGATAGCGGGATCAACATGCTGGATTTAAGAAAATCTTTCATTTAGTTCACAAATACAGTGCGCATGGAGTTTATGCGCTAGGAAACAAACTGTATACTTCAACGCGCGCCGTTCCATTTAGGTGGTTCCGTTGCGTGTGAAATTAGGGCTAAATGTGTTTACTTTGGTGAAATTATGAATCGGCGAGATCGGAAAAGCAGTGCCCGGGTCAAATAAGAAAATTAACACGCGTGACACGCGTGTCCGTGCATGTTGAAGAAATTCACCGGCCTGTGCCGAACCCAGTCACGGAAAGCAACACGCGAAATTCGCGTGTCTCTCCGATATTCGCTGTATCCTTTCTTTGCGCCGGCACGCATTTCTATGGCACGATCGGAAATGGGGCGAAGGAATGCGACCGAAATACTGGTCCATGTGTATGCAGTATTGTCTGTTCAGATCTATAGACCAGTCTATCAGGTGTAAGGCTTGAAAAAAGGGCCTCGGCTCGCCTTTTCTTTCGCGGTGTGCGCAAAAGGTTGCCGGGTTGACGCACAAAATAAATGTCCAATTGTCGCCGTTGGACAATTGCCAGTGTCGGTTCTCGTCGAAATAAACACACATGGTCGAAGACTAACACAAGTTACACAACATTGTGATGGCGATCTACCACTTCGTGTTGTCGTCCTTGATGTAACAATAAAGCAGAAGTCATCGTTAATTAGAAGAAATGCCGAGACCAGTTTTGCGCTTTCTGAAAAAAAACCCGTTAATTATCAATTATTTACGCTATATTCCCGGAAGATGAGCTCATTTCGCTTACCGCTCTCTCCTAAGTAGAAATCGATAGAAAACTATGTTCGCCATCAGACACTTCAAATACCTGCGTCAAAATCAATACGCCTCTTCGGCCTATGAAAAGATGTAGATATTTGTAATGATTATTAATAATTGAAAAGGTATGCGGTTTCAATGCTCATTTCGGGCGAGTTTCACAACTCTTGAGGGCAAAGAGAGTAGATCCTCGGCCGAGCTTTCCCCCTTTTCTTTGCTCGAGCTCACACTGTGTACTGTCAATGTAACTGAAACACGTCTGGACATGTTTTTTATAGGGATTTCAGTAAGCCGACCTGGTAAACAGCTTTTTAAAAAAAGTTGTGTACGGTTCTGAAGGTTAGCCGAGGGATTTCCTCGAGATTTGGACAGAGCCTGATCGCAGAGTATACACTCTTGCCTCATGAAGTGATAATCCCAGGACTAAGCTGTACTTCACCGAGATCAAACTACGGTAAAAAAGCTACAGAGCTAAGAAAGCCGTCACTCCATCGATTGCTAAAACAGTATTGCGGGGAGCCTTCTTTACACGTACTTGTGAGGGACCGTATTGGCCCACCGGTGACAAAAGAAACTTTTCTTTTTCTACGGGGCATTTGCATAACAAAGAGTATCCACACGCGACGATCGAAGATGGGCAGCTCATGCTGTAGCACTGAGCTGAAGAGCCACAGAGGCCGGGGAAAGCGTAAACAATAACCCCCATTGATTTTTGCAAGAAAAGCACCGGCATACCAACAGTTGTCACTAAAAAATTGTCATTGCGGAACTTTTGGGCTTCCTGACAGCGCTAGGCCTGGGAAAGCGGTTCTTCGGCTGGCTTGTTTACATCCGGGAAGCTGAACAAATAAACTGGTGAATACGTAATGGGGTTGATATTAGTAAGCAGTGAGATATTAAAGTGGGCGGAGCCATTGTTCTCGTGAGCGTATTTTAACGCGCATTCAAATAGCGTCCCCAGTCGTTGTTGCCACGGAGTGCGGACCAGTCGAAGAGGGCCTATAACAGTGAATCGCTTAGCATAAGTAATCATTCGCCGAAGATAGCCCAAACAATACGTATTGACCGAAGTGCACTCCTCGCATGCTCAAACGTGTTCCCATGAAAAGCTGTCTACTTATTTGGAGGTGACAAGTAGGGCCCGTGACTAGATAGACTTCAGGGGCTCTAGCACTTGACTACGGGATACGGACACTGTTAAAAACCGTCGCACCGATCAAGCAACCATGAAGCGGTTTGGAGTAGAGTCAACGCTGCTTATACTGATCGGGTTGTGCTTAGCAGCTGCCGAGGACCCATTCTTCCGCACGCAGCCCGCCGATACAACGGTCAATGAAGGTGAGACTGCCGTGTTGCGATGCAAAGTTTCGGACCTTAGTTCAGTTCACTATGTGCAATGGGTGAAAGACGGCATCGCTATAACCCACCCTAACAGGACTAGAAACATTAACAGACTTCGCAATATATGTAATGTGAGGGAACCCACACGCTACTCGGTGGTGGGTGACTTTGCTCATGGCGAGTTCAATCTGGAAATTGTACACACGATTGCCAGTGAAGACGAAGATTCTTACAGATGCATTGTGTTTGATGACTTCGGACCGGTATTGTTTTCGTCCGATGTGGAACTTACTGTACGCACTCAATCGGCAGCAAGCTACCCTGTGTGTTTACCTACCACCGTACGCGACGCCTACGTCGCGGGAGACGTTCTGCATACGGAGTGTCTGTTCCGGAATGCCGAACCGCTGCCGGAGCTGAGCTGGTCGCGGAACAACCGACGCGTTTCAGCAGGTGAGTTGATATACCCGTCGTTGCCGGACAAAAAGCGGGACTGGGTGCTGACGGCCGAGGATGACGGCGCCGTCATTACGTGCCAAGCCACGGGACCGTCGATCTCCAATTCCCAGGCGTGTGTAATTGGACCTCTTGTCGTTCATTATCCACCGATAGTGACCGTCATGCCCGAAATAGCCGACGTGTCGGTCCACGACTCCGCCATGTTTACATGTTCAGTGACGGCCAACCCAAAAACAGACGCTTACTTTTGGCAGACCAATGGAAACCCCATAGATTTATCCACGGGTAGATTTTCTCTGTCACCTAACGGGAAAGACCTGACTATTTCGAAATTGACCATTTTCGACGACGGTTTAATCGTAACGTGCATCGTCGGAAATGTCATCGGCCAGACTTCGGCAAGCGCCGTTCTCTACATACTGGAGGCGCCGGCAGGACCTTCGA
>LD345683.1:175816-202621 GCA_001465055.1 Ptychodera flava
AAACCGGCGACCCCGACAGTGAGCTGGTGTTCGCCGGTTCTGATAAACCGCAAGAGAAGGAAAGCGGCTTGGCCCTCTCCGTGCCTGTGCTGGCGGCTGTCGTGACAGGCAGCGCTATATTCGCCATAGTACTAGTTGTCCTTGTATGTGAACTTACCCGATGGAACAGCAAGAGAAGGAAAAACAGGAGAGAGGTTGAGGAACAGAGAGTGACCGGTTACTATGATGTGAATTTGAGCACCACACATCAAGAGGAAGAATGCAAACAAAAAGTCAATGAGTGGCTCAAAAAGGCCGTCGACGAGGAATATTATCTAATAGGCACCGACCATTCACTAACTATAAAACTTTCAAGGGCCGGCTCCACCGGTCAGATCTCGAATTTATCATCTCTTGAGAGTGGCAGGGGAGGCAAGAATGGCCCAGTGGACGTTAATACACAGAACCAGCCTGTGCAGAGCAGAAACAGTGTGTCTTCGAACGCACAGCGACACCAC
This sequence comes from Ptychodera flava, assembly GCA_001465055.1. Taxonomy (NCBI): domain Eukaryota; kingdom Metazoa; phylum Hemichordata; class Enteropneusta; family Ptychoderidae; genus Ptychodera; species Ptychodera flava. The sequence continues at coordinate 176,314 of LD345683.1, forward strand.
TACGACGAGATCGCCAACTACACCGAGAGAGGGGAAGTGTTCACCGACGGCACGGACAGTGGTGTGAGCGGACACGTCTACAGCATCCCCATAGAACCAACCTACACGGGTGGAACGGACTACTACCACCCGACGACGATCCCTTCACCCTCAAAAATTGTGAATTACGACGTGATAGACACGCAACGGTGAACGAGTGACTGAATGTAGTAGGCTCCGTGGCCTGTTATTGGACAATAAGGCTGCCACGGGAAACGCGCCGATATTTCGGTTACAAGCTAAAAAGTTGGTGTGTGTGACCAGCACAGAGACTAGTAGTCGTGTGCAACGTTGAGCAAGGGTTTGAGAGGCCGCGCCTCGCGGTTACAAGCTACTAAACCATTATTTATCACCCGTGGCTGTCCAGAGTGTCAACTGCTAAAACTTCGTCGACCACGAAAAGAACCTATCGAACGCTTTACAAAGACTTTTTTTTCAAAGAGAATGTTTACAATACTTACGTACATTGCAAAGAAAACTTCAGTTTTACTTTTATATTTTCAATGAACATGGAACTTTAAGTGACCAACTTGATTTTTAAGATCAGCATTGATGAATATTTTCCAGCGATTCAGTGATGAACAACGGGGTTTTGTTTTATAGTATTATTTTTATCTTTCTGTCGAACGGAAAGGTCATGTTGCGACCTGGGTGGGGTCAAAGTCGACTGTGTGCGACTATACTATGGGGTTGGGATGTCCGAGGTAACATTTCGGATGAAAACATTTACACGAGAGGGATTTTGTGTTCCTTTAATTGGACTAATAAGTGTACAACGGAGAGTAAATTAAACTTGAAATAATAATAATGCAAACAACTTTTGCGAATGAGCTTTTCTCATGTAAACGTTCCCATTTATAACGCCAAATCATTTTAGAGGGTAAAGACACAGCGAGGCAAAACCTTTGGGTCTTAATTCCTCATACATTTGTTGTTTTTCGGCTAACGACATGACTGGTTCTATTTTTAAAACAATGATCAGGTACAATGCACTGAAAAGAATTAATTATTTCACAAGTATGGTAAAACGAGGCGATTCTGTGGTTTTTAAGCGTGGAAGATGCACTTTCGTTATTTGTCTCCATTCTTTGATTTTTGCTCGACTTAAGCCTGATCGGGGGATTATGCACCGGCCAGCGAGTCTTGTGAATCGACCCACTGGGTTGCTAAAACCGCCGACAAAAGCGGACATTGTTTTTCGCGAGGTCTTAGTACATTCGCTGCGATTGTCTGTCATCGCCGTTTACAGTTTCAGCCACCGTCGTTAGGGCAGAGTGGGCAAGAATTTTCACATGACGTAATCAGCCATACAAGATAAAACACCGTCCTAATTTTGAACGCTTTTTGTCGTAGTTTTCACTGTTTTCACCAACCTGCAGTCACGCAAGGGCGACGAGCATCAACGCCCTCGCTGGCTCAATTTACACAACCTCCCGCCTTCCTGATCCATTGTCAGCCCGTATCTGTATCTTTAGCTCATTTAGCAAAAAATGATACGAAACATTTTTATGCGGCCAGGCGTATAAGTGAAACGGAAGAGCAATTTCGTTTTTTCTTCCGGTCAAGTATAGCTCTACGCGCCATTTACATCTTGCTCAGCCATCCAAGAAATCAAACCACACAAGAAGGACCCCATTAAGATATTTTAACGAAAGTAGGCGAAAAAGCAAGGCTACCGAATTTGCAAATTTCATTAACTTTTCTGGCGTTTCCCTTCACCTGAGAGCCTTGAAGGAGATCGCATTTCCGAGAGAGCAAAGAGGTCTTTTTGTGAAGTCAGTTTGCTTTGCCTTTCACGACCCATTGACTCAAGACCATCGCTGAATGATCTAGATTGGAGTACCATGTTTATGGCGGATAAAATTACCGTGATCTCTGGTCCGCTGTATTGATCTGTCAAATCTAAAAATCTACCCGGGTCAGGGCGCACAAACGGGAGTGATTGCCCCCGGGTTTCACATTAGTAAACACAGCCGAGTTATTTTTGCGTCTCCTATGCAGACAGTGAATTCCATGTGATGTTTATATCTCTAATGAAAGGACATTTTCCAACACGGAGAGCATATTCTAAATACTGCTAAACCAATTCCATTATCTTGTAAACAAGGTATTTTTTGGCTTTGTTTGCTCACCCAGCAGAGAAATCGATACCCTCACAGAAATTCCGAATGCTTACCATGCAACATTAATTTTAAATTCTGGAGTGAAGGGAAGGAATTCCAAACATGGGTTCCAACAGATGGTCGCCGGGCCAAGCTGCGAGAGATTAGCGTTTTTCACACGACAGCTCGGAGGAAGATCTCCGACCATTTCCAAGACATGTTTATAATCAAACACGTCCATAAGTCAACCAGTGAAAGTAAACCGTGGAGGGGGGTTGGATAATGGAACCCATAGACAACTCGGCAAGTTAAGATAGTACTGTTTATATTCGTCCAAACGTAACAAAACATGTATGGTTATTGTACATAGGGTCCATTAGTCCAGTATTGTGAGCGGGGTCATTCTTTGTAAAACCAACATTGTAGCTGTGTTGACCCGCGATGGCTTTTTTACGTTAAAATTATAAAAAAAGACTCCGTCGACGCATTTTTGTAACTTTTTGAGGAAAGAGCTGAAGGGAAAAAAATTCTAGCGAACATCAATTGTCTATGGACATCTGTCAGTGTCTTCTGAAATAAGCCTTTCTTTGAGATGAAGGCGTGCTATTGGGAAGGTTTGCTAAAACAGTGAAGACAGGGGGATTAGTGTCGAGTTACAGTATTGTGCACAAAACACACTAACAATTCCTCCACGAATTGACTAATTACGAGACAATCCCTTGTAAAAACAGAAAAAGGGAGTAATATGGTTACTAAAAAACTTGCCATGTCAGTTATGCGCATGTGTGTGCAATGGGGACTATCGACAGTGCAGTACCCGCGGGCGCACTGATTGTACCACAGACCCTTAGGGTCTAAGATTGTACATATTGTAAAATTATTTTTTGAGTGGCTGAGTTTTTGTATGGAAGAAAGATTACTTCGAAATAAAACTATTTGACTCATTCTGAACATTAAATCATCCCACGGTGTGTATTGTTGATTTAAGAGATGCCTTTCAAACAAAGAACCTTATGCAAAAAATCTATGTGGATTGCAGACGCCTTTGTGGCCGATCATGAGCAGATGTTGATTGCCACCAAAGGCTCTGTAAGACGGTATTCCATGAGGAATGATAAGCTGGCGTGAATTCTCAACTTATTCGTGGGTGCTAAAATTAGTTAGCAACTTCCCTTTGTCGATGCCCACTCTAGCCGGAAAAGCTTAGGGAAGATTTCGCATTTCTTATTTACATGCGTAATTTCCACGCGGCCATTATCCCTAGAAACACTTCTGCAATTTTTTTTCTTTTTGGCCATGAATTCTGGTCGGTGGAGAAAATCGGATTTGTGTGCGCTTAGATAGGTGGTTGTTGGAACATTCATCTGTTTGGGCACTCTTGTTTACAAGCAGCGGTTATGTTCTTGTCGGCGTTTAACGGGGATGTCAAGTGTTTACATTTCGCCCGAATTCGACCTCATTCAGTTTAGTGTCGGTGCCTCAGTCCACAGGCGTGACACACACGTATCAAATTTACCACCTCCTAACAGCCTTGAGTGTCATCTGACACAGGATCGATTTTCAGTTGGGACTTTTTGTGTTCAAAAGATCATCGGCACTTTTTTTTCTTTGTCTGGCCATCCACGGCCTCAGTCGCTTTCATTAGCTCCACGCTTTTCCGTTCATACTAGTCCTCTCTCAGGCTGTGTATAACCCCTTCGGATCTAAAACCACTTTGCGCTCAGGTAGACCGAACGTGGGAAAACAACTTTTCATCATTTCCAAGTCTTTTGTATCGTGTTGTTTTGGAAAGTCAGCGAGGAAAGTCTCATTGCGCAAGTGTGCCCTGTATAAGAAATTTGTCACTGTATATGGGTCGTACATTACATAATATTATTTGCCTTGTAGGTTTTCCATCTAGTCGCGACATTCCGTGTACTATTTTTCGGACAAGTGTTATGGCCGTGGTTGAGTGATATTTTTATGACCCCCAGGTGTATATTGTCGGCATGTCTGCACTAGACCTGTAAAGCAAATAAAAAATGTACATGATGTGATAATGTCATTGAGACCTTTATAGTCGCATAAACTATGGAATTTTTTTCATCGATTTAAATTTGTGTTCCAATCTTTCGTTAAAAGAAAACTCAATCCTGTGACGACGTTTGCATCCTTCGCATCAACAGGTGTGTGGGATTGAACGAGAGCTTTGGTCAAAATATTGACATTTCCGTCCGGTAGTTTTGGCTGTGTGGACGTGGTTGTTTACGAGTTAAACCTGCTGTGACTTTTGCCTCGAGCGCTCGGCGGTACTTCCCTTAGCCCCGCTTACATAACCATGTATTTGCGCCATAATTCCCATTTTGTTTTGGGCACTCTTGAATTCTCCGCTCGGGCTGTTTGTGAACGCGGCACAACAGCAGGGCAGCACCGGCGCTGTTAGTCTCCCTGCATGCGCATGCCCCGTGATCGTATCGAATTTCGCGTCGGAAAGCTGCTCCAAATTAAGATTGTCCGGTAGAAGTGTTTTTTTGTCAAGCAGGGTGTTGATTGGCTTTCCTTGTGGCGATGATAATAGGCCGGACACGGAGAGCTGTACAGAGTAGCCGCCGGATCGGGTTTCCATCGCATGTGATAACGGGCTGACCACCGATTTGTAAAGCAGATGACATCCACTGGTAAACAATAGAAATCGACAGATGTATTAATCGTTACGTCCACTCTAGCACTAATTAAGCAACCATGCGACACAAAAAAGATTTAAAAGACACCGATGTCACACCTCAAAAATCAATGGAAGCACAGCCAAGTAGAATAAGACCAGATTTTGGATAACAATGAATAACAAATTTCGGAACAATGCAAATAAGATGACTCAACTGATTATTAAATTTTCATCTCGCGAGTAAACACGAAAATAGGGCGGCAAAATGAAGAGAGAAATAGCAAAAACAAAAAGAGGGTAGGATTACGTAAAGTCTATTTCTCTCCCGCTCTCCGTACATTGTAAGCTTGTATATTAGACGGCAGACGATATCGTACAAAATTACAATTCTCCATCTTTGATTATATTTGCCTGTGTCAGTCAGACCCGTATAGTATGTATGTATGTATGTATGTATGTATGTATGTATGTATGTATGTATGTATGTATGTATGTATGTATGTATGTATGTATGTATGTATGTATGTATGTATGTAAGTATCTATGTATCTATGTATGTATCTATGTATCTATGTATTAATATACAAATCGTTAAATTTTTACAATTGTCGTCTTGTTCGCCAATAATGCTCTTATTTCGATAAATTCTCCTTTATATTGCTATTATTCATATCCGGTTCAAAGATTTACACCCACTTTATTTTCTCTTCCAAGTCCAACAAAATCGTCTGGCACCGTTTCACATGTAACATACATGTACATTTGCCATCCTCGATGTCCCTGTGCCCGATCAATCTAGATGTGTATCATTTTAGCTGATTTGGAAAGCGGTATAGATTTAAAAAAATGTATCTCTAAAAAATTCCGCATTTTACGATGGAATTTACTGTCTCTTTCATTTTCCAGACAGGTGCCATTACAAATTACACCTTCAATAAACAGCGAGAAAAGAGGTTTTTCTTTGTTGAATTAGGACACTAAATTCCAACGAGAGTGCCGATTGGGGTTGGTGAACATCAAAAAAACAAAACCGAGCATTCGTCGACGGACCACTCAAAGTCATTAGAAAGAACTTGAATGACAGTCCGCGTCATTGAGAGGAGCCCTTACGATGCCCACGAGGTCAGGATTTTATTAGGGCGGTCTCTCCCGAATTTCAGGAGGCTTTCTGTCGATGAGGAGGTCGCGCTAAAGCTGGGGAAGTAGGGGGAGGTTTGTCTGTTTCGGTGGTGACGTCGTAAACTACTGCTCGTTAACCGCAAAACAAAGTCACTCCAAATGACAGAGACGTTACGAGATATTGTGAGTAGCTTTGAACAAAAGGGGGAGATACAAACGCCATACGCAAGTAGAATCGCCAAAGGGGCTTCGATTCTCTCTCCGTTGCGTGCTTCATTAAAGCGGCTTTGGTTATGACGCTTTACATTATCCCCGTTTTTGAAGGGACCATTGCAAATGGTATTAAATGATGGGGCAGACGTTTTTCAGATCAGTGGCTGAGTCAACAAACAACCAGACTCGAGTTCTTCCAACAATCAACACTCTCAGCAAAAACATGTGCCTTTTTTCATAATCTTGCACCCTCTTTGTTTCTGGCAGAATGACCCCTTACAGGCAGTTTTAGCCCCCATCTACTTATGACGCATCCTCTTCAGAAATTCCCTGTTGTGTCTCTCTCAACAAGTGGAACTTCTGTCCCCTCCGAGGCAAGGTTTTAGCACCTCTCAACGTGAAGGTGTTCTTTTGATCAGGCCCGGCGGTTGAACATGTTTTTCCGACAAGTGTCTCTTTAGCAACGCGTTAATTCCCCCAATGAGCCAACTTTGAACAAACTTGATCGCCTCATCGAAGCTTGTTTGCAATTCAAGTTCACCCGAACACCTTATTTTCATAATTAATTCGTCAGCCTTCACGGCTTATCTTTTGTTTCGGGTGACAGGAAACTCCCTCTCGCGAGGCAAACAAGAGATTACGCGCCGTCTAATTACGAGGATTGTTTTGGGATGCGTTGACACAATATTTGACAAAGACGCTGAAAACCCCACTAATTTTCCGCACTTCAATAAAAGTAGTGTGAAAGTTCTACCACCTGCCAGGTTGGGGCTGAACCGGGGTGGTCAGCCCGCCACAAATATTTTGCAATGTATTGTTCGATGGGCAGAGATTATGAGAAGAGTGGTATGTCGACGCGAACGTGAGAACAACGCAACATGACAACGGAATCCATTGTCTTCTTTACGATGAGGTGTCGAATGGCCATCCGGCGGGTAATTGCATATTCTTGAAGGCTGTAACAGAGCGATGAATACCATGTTAAGACAACGCATGAAGGGAAAAAGAAAGACAAAAATCAATCGACCAACTTGTGCCATAAATAATGATGACGACATCTTCAAGGTGGGCGGCCTCTTTGATGTTATCTGAACATTTCTGTGCAGGAATATGATAAACTAGTACCTGGATTGACAACATTTCTATATTGACGTACAACCACTCAAAGTGGCCAAATATGTTTGCGATGCCATCTCAAAATCATCGCAATCTGATTCGACATATTTCTCATTTTCAAACTGCAACTACAGATTCTGACTCAAATATTTAATTCTACAACTGTCGCGGATTTTCATTCGAAATCTGGCAATATATGGTCCTCCATTGAATTCACAACTCGAAACTCCCATCGTAAATATGATTAACGATGCAAGCTGACAGTAAAATGCATTACTTTGTCTGCTGAGTCATTACAGAGAGGAAATAAATTTGAGCAAATCTATAAAATCGCCTACATATAACAATACCCTCACGTTTACCCGTCAGGTAAACATCCTATCTGAAATATCGCCTCAGGGATGAGAACGTATATATCTCGCCAGTATTTTTCTCCCATAAATCAAATGACATTCAACAAATGGTGTACATAGATAGATAAATAGATACATACATATATACATACTATACAACCATACGTACAACAAACCATAGAGCCATACATACATACATACATACATACATACATACATACATACATACATACATACATACATACATACATATACATACATACAGACAGACAGACAGACAGACAGACAGACAGACAGACAGACAGACATAACCAAGGCGATCTTGATTTATTTTCCAACTCCAAGATCTTCACAACACAGAGTTTGCAAAATATAAATTCATCAATATATTTCATTATGTTATTTCCCGACCCGGATCCTGGAAAATTTCAACTTAGTCAATAATATCTTCTAAGGAAAATAGTTTGGCTTGCACCATCATTTGGTGTACCAAGGGTGTCATTTCAACCCCCGGCACATAAAGGTCAGTGTAGACAACAAACTCCCAGCATGCATCATACTTTCCGTGCTGCTACGGTGGTCATCAATGAAAGTTTAACTCAATTACTTTCTAATTAAAACAGCGTTTTAATTAGAGCAGTCATTAAGTGTATTGAATTACTCCACGTCATTGACTGTCGGAGTGGCAACATCATCCCAGATCGACCATTATGCCTTTAAAACACCTTTATGTGTTACCAAAGACCCATGCACACTGAACATATTAGAATTTGTCACGTGTGAAGAAAGCTGCCGTGTTCTGTCTGCTGACTTCGAGTTAAGTAACAATGCCCCGAGCGACTGTTACTTATCTATGCCTTTCTTTTATATCCATTTATGTTTGATATCTTCAGATTCGTTACATTTTTCAAACATGATAAAAAGCACAGTCGTTTCGTTGATAAGCCAATTCAAAATGCGGCTGCAGGCTGGCTCATTTAACACCCGTTGCCTTGGTGAAACGAAAGTGAAGTGTCATCACTTCAACCGTGCTTCAAACGACAAAACATGCTACAAATTGATCTCTTTTCCTTCATCATGCAAATTAGTCCCAAGATGAAGATAATTTCTTGCAGTGACACGTGACCTTCCCTATTGTAATTGTTGATGACAGAGAAGACTATAATGTTATAGATGGTTGAGGCCAATACATTATAAATGTTCTATTCTCATAACTAATCACCATTTATCATCGAATATCTCTAGCTCTTGTCTGGACATCTTATGTATGTTTAATGAAACAAACGCATTGAGCATAACCAGAACGATGTTAAGAAATTAAAAAAAAGAAAAAATACCAAACATTTTAAATCAACTTGTAACTCTGCAAAATGCTCTTTGATCTAACAGATCTGGTCCGGTACCTTTTTTTAAACGACTTCACTCGAACAGCGGCCGGATCACGGAGTTGAAAAAAAGACGAAGCGATGGCTCACTACCATCGGATATTTCCTAACGTGGAGGTTGCAGAGAGAATGTGTGCTACCTTCATGCTCCTATACCGATCTTCAAATTTTGTCCATTGACCTTTAAGTTGTTTCTTGTGGTAATTCGTTAGCAATGCAACCGTTAAAAAAGCGCTAAATTTGGTATATTGGTGACACTCTACTGGATATTTTAATCACACTGTGACATAATCCTAGTATAATAAAAATCAGACGTGTCGATATGAATTTTCATACAATGTGAAACAGACATGGACGTTGTAATGAGTGCATAACATAAATTAATTCAAAATGAGTTAATGAGATGCGTAAATGTGCATTTCAGCTTTCAATAATAGCATCTCAATAATTCAGAAACGCATCTGCTGTTTATATGTCGTCATAATGTGCCAATAAGGTCAAGCCCAGCTCTCCTCATAATTTTTCAGAGGTACATTTAAGTGTAAACGGATGTGTCTTCGCAACCGTCGTGCCAATAGTCAGGCATACCATTATATATTTTGGAAATAAATGTTCATGATGTAATATCTGATGCCAACTCTCGTTTATTGGTTTCATAATGGCGACTCATTTTGTCGTATTTTTCCGAGCGGTACATGCTTCGTTCGCGCAACACGGCAGGCCATGACCATCAAATATTCAATAACACGCCATGGCCATCAGAACAGCTGTCCCGTTAATGTCCCCCAGTTGTCAATAATATAATTTATTCACCGTGACCCAGTTAACGTTTCATTGTCATGTTACATTGAAACCGTGAAATTATTATTTAAAAGAAATATCTCATTAATGCGGAAAACATGTTTTCTGACCATTCTTGTGACGTGGCAAGTTTTATATATTCTGGTCTTGATTCTGCCATCTGAAGTTGCGAGTACAACTTTCTTTTACCTCATTTGACTGACGATGTCTATCGACATCATAACCGTGACATCGCTTGTAGAGGAAAAATCGTACAGCTATTGTCTTAATAAATGAATTCGGTTCACTGTGAGTGTCATGGCCGACAAAATCCCACTTATCCAACAACAGCACTATACAATAATAGACTCGTCCTCTATAAATACGACTAAAGACACACCTGCCAAGCTTCGACGGGCTGTCTCACAAATGTGACAACCTAATTTATTGCCACAGAACATGGACACACCAGGGATATACAGATATAGCATCTAATTTGCGCCTCGTCTTCTAATTTGCATATTTTGTCCAGCGAAAGGCCAGCATATTTTTCTGCATTTTTTAGTTCCTCTTTTTTTTTGCATACAAATGCATAAATTATCGTCTGCTTCTTAAGTACCGCTATAATTTTATCCACAATTTTATCTCTGCAGAAAGGGACCTATGCTTTCCTTTTTCTCGAAATCACTTTAGGCCGTTTATATTTTTTCGTGTCTGAAACAAAGGGAACGTCTCTACATATAAAAATGCACTCTTGCAAAAAAATATCGAAAACGGCCTCATAATCAATTTTAAAGTTAAAATAAAATGTGGTTTAATTCGTAATGAATCTGACATAACGGTTAGAATCTGGGCACTAGATTAACAATTAAATGTTAAACAAAAATTATAACACAGAAAAATAAATATATATTTAAAAAGTCATTACATTAACAAACTGAGGATCTTTTTCATATCACGACGAACGCTTTTATTAGTACCATTACTTCTATTTTTCGTAACCATGGCTACCGATAGCAACAATCTCGTATCATTTTTCATTCTTTGTCAAACGACGTTTAAGGAGATTAGTGCCGGACTGCGTTGAATAGCGCCCACAGCTAAAACGGGACCAGATTTGCAGGAAAATACATTGTTAGCGTCAATCGCTCATTGATCTTATCCGAACCACTATTTTGACTGTCTCGTCAGAACAAATTTGCGTTTGGCTCTTGAAAAGTAGGCACGCTCAGTACCGCATGTTTGTAAAATTGTTTTTGTGAACAAATGAGGTCATACACGGACAATTTTGGCACCTACAAAGAAAGCATAATTCCGAATGGCTCGTAAATTATATTTTGCGAATCACCAGATGCTTTGCCTGCCCTACGGTTCAAGTAGTTTTAGAGTCTATTGTATAGATAGATTCTATGTTATATAGTATATTTATCGTCTTCCTATTGTTATGAATATTTTTCACTTGACTTGAAAGTTTCAGACTAAAACGTCAAACTACATCCACATGACATTTTGAACATAAACATTTCGTGAATTCGATGCTATACCCTCCGTATACCAAACCAGCAAGAAATAATAGATATAGCTTATTTTAATTGCACTTTCAAGGAAATTTGCATATCCCCCGCGGCGGCCAGCAGCTGCAACCTCATTGTGTATTCTGCCGGTACATCCGGTGTTTCACTAAATCACCTAACGTCAAGCGGTCGCCATTGGTGAAGGTGCGCAGTCGACGAGAATGTTGAACAGTCGACTTTCAGGCCTGGAAAAGAGCGTTGTCGCGCTCGCCTAAAAAATTTAAACAGACAAATTAAGATCCATGCATGTCTTATTAAATACCATTGTTCATAATCAGTTACATCTTTACACTGTATTACAATGGTTATGAAATCAAATATTGACATAATGTTAAACCCGAGGCGTCTTCAGAAGGAAAAAAAATGAACTGTGCATGCTAGCCCCAATAGTAAAGTAGATTTTAAGGATCTTGAAAGATCTGCATAGGGCATGGGTTAAACTTCAGTTTGATAACGGCTTTGTGTAGATCGTCACGGACTCTTGAACCTGAAAAACTGGCAACACGCAGATTGACTTCATTGGATATAGAACACCTCATTGTGTGCCAAACCGTTGGGACAAAGTCATAAAAATGTCGTGGATCGTCTGCGAACTACGCGTTCCCACAGCCAATACAAATGCTCATTACTTAACTGCACTTCATGTTGACTGATTATACAGGTTTGGATGTAAATATTTGAAAAGACAAAATTTTCGGACGAAATTTTCGGATGAAATCTTCGGAATCACAGAATATTTTCTTCTATTGTTTTAGCAATGTTATTCTTCTTTGTCTATTTATCATTGAGTCGATAACAAAGATGGCTGACTTGCTAATTTCAGCGAGATGAAAAGGCGGGATACGAAATTATGCAAATACCATTGGCTGTTCCTCACGCACGCATACGTAGGACCCGAGAAACCTTGTTTTGAAAATCTACATCTTTAAAAAGGTTTTGAAAACCAAAAAGTGTCTCTATATTGTACCAAATGTGCCCTGCGCACAATTTTCATGCAATGTGAGGGCTCAGCTTCTACGATTTGGACATAGTAACGTTATAATGATGGTTGCCATGGTGATCCGATTTCACTGTGACATCGCTCACCCAAGTCTCGCCGCTCATGTTTAGCACTACAATGCCATTTCCCGCCGACATACACAACATCTTATGCGTTATGTTTGTACATCTGCATTGTGTTTATGACTTCGCTGTATACAGTATACCCTGTCACAGTTTCGTTTGTCATCGTTACAATGACGTTCATACAGAATCACGTTCATACGAATTGTATTGTTATTTCCACGGACTGGCCCTGGTTCATCGAGCAGCTTCAAGCCGTCGACATTGAATCGCTTTGCAGACGTCGTTCGCCCGGAACATTTATTTTTGTTTAGTCTGTCGGCGAAAAGTGCATTTACGAAAGTAGGGTTTTATTTAGAGATGGATGGACAGGTTTACAGCGAGCTGACAAGACTCGTTATACAGATCAAAGCACATTCGTGAAGGACTAAAAACTTCAATAAATCAGTGTGGGCAATTTACTTTACTATGCACCTGCAACCATGTAGTTCTGGAAGATTTGCGTAGGTCCAGACGTAAGGCGAGTATAAAAGATGTGCTTGTCTGACAAAGACCATTTTACGGATTCTAGGGAGACTCTTTGCCGAACTGCCGCAGCTCACTGAAATGTATCGTGACACTGTATTCGTGGATGTTTTCCAAATTTTTACCGCTTTGATAAAATGATGATTTTTTAAGTTCATGATGCATGTAAAACACCAAGTGCATTAACATGAACTTGGTGCATTGTTACATGATGTTGAACATGAAAATGACGCATCGGGGACGGATATTTGGATTCTTCCACTTGTGTAGGCCCTTTAAGTAAGAACAATTTTAACGGCTTTATTTTTCCCCATAGAGTTAACACAGGGATGGTGGTCATTTTGAATTTCAAATATCGAAAAATGTCAGAAAATTTACCAAACTTTGAAAGGTAACCCTTGATGTTTATTCGTGATTTGATGAGAATGTGGAAGGTTTGGACAGAAGTTTAAGTCTTTCGAGACGCGTACTACCTTAAGTTAAATTTATTGTTCATGTCATGATACTATGAATTATAATATGATGATAGAAGGGATGCATTGCAATGATTGATATCTATAATTTGGAGGACGAATAATTTGTGGGTTTCAAATATTATTCAAAAGAAAAAATCCAAAGCCTGCATGTACTTCCGAAGGGAACGTGTGATAAAAACAATAAAAATAGCAGTTGTTGAAAAATATCTATATGTGAAATCTTATCAAAAAATTCAAATGACATTACAGAATGTTACCTATATGACTTGATAATGTAAAGTCTTCGTTTGAAAAGGAAATTTCTTGACATACAAAACTTTCAAATATGGACCTTACCTTTCTGGCCCCGCTCACTATTCCTCAGTGACATTACAACATTTAATATATATTGTGATCACTTGCTTACTTATTTTTTAATCTGATTTAGCTGAAATCACTCGTAATCGTGTGAAAATTGACAGTGGAGACAACATTTTAAAGACTTCATTACGTTCAGGCGCTGGAGATAGCAAGCCTGCATCATTTGAAAGGAGGATTAAACGCTTAGTGAACAGACTGCAAGATTGATTTTTACACTGATCTTTAAATTAGGGCATCCCTAAGCTACATTCTGAGTTTCAAAGATGTAATACAAATTCAGTCAGAGAAACGATCTTTTCAATAAAATATAACAAATTAGCCCAAAAATTTGAATAAGTGAGCATATTTCATAATCTTTAAACAAAACCAAATGAGGGTATCCCAAGTAATATTAACAAAAATTTTGACTACAACTGAATGATAGTGTTTAAAGAGAATAACAATTCTAAAAAAATTGAAAAGGAACATGAAAAAAATTACATGCAAGTTAATGTTCATTTTATGCTAATTATAATGACTATCAATAAGGGTATGCCTACAAACCTACAGATAAAATTTGTAAGTTATAAGACAATCGTTATCCTCGGTATCAAACTTATCTTAACTTAAAATGAGAAAATTACTCCAAAACTTTACATAATTTAGGCTTAAAGTGAAGATTACTTAAGAAAATTAAGCAAAGTATTCAAATAAAATTCTCAAAAATATACATCTACAAACTTTATGGTAAATTCCGTGAGATTCAATAACGGTGTCCCCAAGACGGTAAACATTGAATTTGAAATTTGTCAGACCATTGGTGGCAGAGACTAATCTTTTTACGAAAGTAAGAAAATCGACCAAATAAATTGCATATGCAAATTTCATCATCATTTGGACATCTCCAAGTCCAATCACCTAACAGACCAAAAATTAAAGATTACTGAGCAGTCTTTTCAGAGAAGATTGAAATGCAAAGTTGGCAGAGTGCACTTGACGACGATGAGCAATTAATTTCATATCTAAATTTCATTGATGGCAGCGGAGCTAAGGATACTGGGTAATGTTTATAAGCCAATAGAAAGTTCCTTCAATGCTAATATGTTCCTGTTTGTCCAGTTTTTTTTATATGTATACCATTTGGAGTTCATGCTATCAATTAGCATATGTCAGCTACACCAATGTTTGTAATCATATCTGTCAACGGCAAAACGCTAGAAGTGCATATATTTGAATCAGGGTGTCACAGTTTGTCAGGAGCCATTGTTCAAATGATCCAATACATCATCAGACCAATGAGCCAATCGGTAAACATATTTAAGCAATCTTTATCTAGCTGAATCACATTCCCATGAAATTAATACCGAGCTTAATGATTGTGCAGTTTTATGTTCCGATCAACAAATTGAAATTACATCTTCTGTATCTTTTATAAGCTTTCATATTTTCTTCGCGGAATATAGTGAAGAAAATTCGTGATTTATATCTACCTCAGATATTTATGCCTTTAAGGTCAACAAAACCGATATTGACACAGTCTACACGAAGAAGTGCCTGGTCACCTCAGTTGTTTCCCAACCCATTAAAAGGAAAAGATATTTGACATAAATAAATTTTTAAACTGTCGTAGTTATTCTTGTTAAACTTTTCATCCGAAGACTATAAGGACATTTTCATATTGCAGTATGTCACGTACTGTGTAGGCCTTTACATTCGTCTCTTTCTAGACTAAATTTCGAATAATTTGTTATACTTTTAAGCAGTTTGATTTTCTATTCATGTTTGAAAAAATTTTTATATCTGACTTACACATTTTGTATCAAACGTATTCTGTAGATCTCTTAAGCAATACAGCAATTTATAGTACATGAACATATTTTTTGCAAAAACGCCGAGGATCTATTTTACCAAAATAACTCCGTGTATAATCTTTAGCCCTAAAATTCGTGCTATCGAACCTTATAAACATTTTTGATCCTTACAAACCTTATTTGAGACAAAATGGACAAGTCACATCAAATGTCAAATAATAGTATGGAATTATTCAAAATACCAATAGATTTTCTAATTCAGTCTTGGTGTTCACAAGTAAAGAACTTCGAGAGAGTCAGTTTCAAGTTGAATATTGCAGGACAATTCCAACATACAAATAGTCGAAAAGGCAGCCAACATACGTCAGCGACATCAATGACAACATGACAAGCTACGATCAATGCAAATAACGTCCAACCCTATTTGTTATCACGCCACAAGATGAAGCCATTGAAGAGGTAAGTAAAGCGCTGGACTAAGGGCTAGTACCAGCCATCACGTGATATCAAAAATGCCACCAACATCGTGTATAAAAGCTCTATTGTCAATCCTGAAACAAAACACATTCTAATTTAACGGAAGACACTAAAAACAAATGTATGGATGCAGCATGGGATCACAAGCCCCAGCAGAAATAGCTGACGTCACATTCAACAAAACAGAGAAAATTATACCATGGAGGTAGTGATTATACAGAATCGTCACACCAACAGCTTGAAAATATTTATGTGGAAACGTATCAGGGACTGACATTTTCATGATTTACACAGGAACTGAAAGACAGTTGGAAACACTTGTCCATGAATGCAACGCTTTGCTCCCTCTCGTTCAAATTTACTTGATCATTCTATCAACAACATCACATACCTTGATCTAGATTTTTTGAACGGTCACAGATTTACTCAAAACCTTCACAAAAACAAACTGACATATTTCAATATTTATTAGAATTTGCTGTCACCAAAACAAGATATTAAAATGTTTATCAAAGGCAAATTCCAAAGATATGCTCGCACATAACAACAACGTGAACTTTACAAATAAGCCAAATTTTCCCCTCAAAATGTAAATCAACGAAATCACCAAAAAAACAAAATACAGGAATGTCGTATCATTAATAAAAGGTCAGTTACATCTATCTAAAATATATATGAATCATGCATAACATGAGCACAAAACTCATTTACTCAATAATTTGTAGTCTTTATATTGAAACAAAGCTAATTTAACAAACCCTGATAAAAGAACCAGGAAAAATAATAGAAAACGATCAAGCTTTGGCCATGATATTTCCAGATAAACCAATTATAGCATCCAGTGACGAACAGAAACCTAGGAGACATTCTGATTGAAGTAAAAATAAAAAACAAAAGAAAAAATATGATTCGCCTGATAAATCAAACACACAACAGTCGGACCACAATGTAACAATTCTAGCTTTCTCTTTACAATGAACAATGGCAATACTAAATCAACTCCAAAGTAATACAAACTACTGCGACTGATGAAGAGCCCAGGGAAACCCAGGTTATGTTTTGTTGTAAAACACTTTTTGTCAGTTATTCGCCTTACAAATGTGTGAAGTTGCCTTCGTTTGTTATTTTTCATATGCAACCTATCATTTTGGGGATCATTTTAACCAACTAGGAGGGTAACGAGGGGCGGGGTTACAGGGAAGTCCAGGGTACTTTTTGTCGCAAAGCACTTTTTGTCAGCTACTCGCCTAACAAATGTGTGTGTTCCGGTGTTTCGGGTAGAGCCGAAAATGTCCGAAGACGGCGTATGGTATGTTGATGTTCAGTTGATGATGGTATGATTGCAAAGTTGTTCATTAATAGGGACAAGCCAGTCTCGTTTCGCCGTTGTGGTCTCTAACTGTCGATCAATCTCTTTATGCTGCTTAACTGCCTATTATTTAAGTATGGCAAACACAACCTCGTGCGTGGTTACTGCACTGAAACGTAAAATAAAGAGCTATGACCGAAGAAAAGACTGCATGAATAGATCAAAAGAAAGTTCGGTGAGTTCCGTGATTGAGGGCGCAGTAGATGGTATTTCAATCGTGGTGTCCAGTGAAAACAATAGCCGTCGTTACCCCTTTTCATTTTACCTCCACGCACTGCATGATTAATGCGAATTCGGAAACAGGCTTTCATCTAAATCCGATTCCAAAGCAAGAGCGTGATATGCGACATTCTGAATTACGGCAAAAGTAAAATTTCAACTATATATTCTTGAAAATGATTTCATTAACGAGTTATTTTAGTCTTTTTACGAAAGCTAACATTTTTTAATTTCCAATGTCGATACATTTTGGGTAATCCGCTTCTCTAATCTCAAGCTTGCACTAAGACCCCTGACTTTCAAGTCAACATTGAACAGTCAGGGTAATCTTGTTCTGGTGGCACTAACACTATCAGGTCAGAAGGGGGAGACCATTTACCTTCCATGGCCGCTTACAATTTCATTGAAGAGAGCTTTAAGCAGAAGTTGAAAGCATCTTATTCGGATGCGAATCATTTTACTATGACGTCACACACTACATAAGGAGTTGGTAAGATTCTGTACCAACAAATAATGCAGAATTTATTAACCCACAACAGAATTTTACCGTCCAATCAGCTGAGAGCCCTTGGCTCAGTTATCTCGCTTGCATCACAGACCCATCATGTAAAGAAGTGCGGCCAGTGAATTTCAATCGCACAAATGGGTTCAAGATACAAACAAAAATACACATTATGTAGAACCCTTGAAGGTAATTTTAAAGGAGTATTATACTTCACTCGACGCTGCAATTTCTTGTCTTTTCATGCATGGCTGAATAGGGCGTTCTACAACGCACATACATGTTTTTATAAGGGCTACTTTTGGCGCAAAATGGTCGGAGTTATTTGCATAAACTGCTCACCCTCTGTAAATCGTGTTGAAATCCAAGGAACTGAAATGTGTACACTGCTAAAGTTGAATCATTGCAATCATAAACAAAGTTGGAATGAGGCCAGCAAAATAGTTCCTGCTCGCCAGGTCGACTTGGGTCACCTGGAATCGAGTGAATCACTATACAATTAATAGCTACTTGGATACAAAAATGTTACTTCTGGCTCCGTGACAGCGACTTCTCCGTCTCGGTGTTTCAACGCTCGAAACCCGCTCCGAGTGTCCGTCAACCCGTAAGAAGAAACGCGCAGGTGGTTCTGCAATGCACTCGGTGCGAGGAGTTTGCATCTCCCAATCGGACTGATGAAATGGGCCTCTCCTGGCTGCTGTTTCGCGCGAGTCTGTTGAGTTTTGTCGGGGACGCTGTCGTCAGCCAACATCTCACCCTCTTGCCGAACGTCACTCGGGCGATCGAAGGTGAGACGGTGCGATTTTACTGTACTGTTTTCAATCTCACGGGCAAACTCTACTGGGGATATAGCACTAATGCAACGAGCTATGCACCCCATCTCTTAGTATATCAAAATGGGACTTTTCCGAAAGAGATTCCGCTACTACTTTCGACCAGAATCGAGCTAACAAATAACCAAAGCTCAGGAGAATATATCTTGTCGATGGCAAATGTAACAGCGTATGATGAAGGAGAATACGTGTGCTCCATGGAAGGTAAATGGCCTCCCCCTTCTGACCTGATAGTGTTGGTGCCACCAGAACAAGGTTACCCTGACTGTTCAATGTCTAGTGCTAGTTCACAGTTGATAGAAGGGGAAAATGTCACTTTGTTTTGTCAAAGCCGAGGTGGAAAACCAAAGGACGAGCTGTCATGGATGACGCTACCCGTGCAGGCCGCATTTACACCGTCTACCGCGGGGTCAAGGGACTCTGATACAATCACCGCCGTAATAACTCTTTCAAGAAACTACAATGGAGTGTCGTTTATTTGTATCGCGGCAAGCCCTGCCCTTCCCAACCCTCGTAACTGCAGTGTCGGTCCTCTAGACATTAAATACCGACCGACGGTGGTCGTGAGTCCATTAAGCGTCGTCGTGAGTCCGGGTGACGGGGCACTATTCACGTGTGCCGTTGACGCAAATCCGCTACCGCGGCCCGATCAGGTTGATTGGGTCGTTGATGCAGGAAAGCAAGAAACGGGAAATATTACTGTGAGAACTGTAAATGAAACGATTTTTGAAATATTTATAGCGTCCATTCAACGCGAACTGAACTTTTCGAAAGTGATTTGCAATATGACAAATTCGGTCGGAGCGAATTCTGCCCACGGCATTGTCATTGTGAAGGCTACGAACGGCACGAGCGACGAAGAACCATCGGATGAGACCATGTACAAGGTTACATGGACAATCATCGGTATAAGCACTGCTGCAGTCGTGATTTGCTGCGTTGTGTGGTTAGTCATTGTGCAGCTACTGAGAAAGTGTGCGGGAGGCAAGGAATTTTGCTTTCAAAGGTACACCGAGGGCGAGTCTTGTCAGATCTGTAACTTCCACTGTTTAAAATTTTACGATTTCGCAAACCGGCAAAACGCCACCGAAGAGTCCCAAAGACAGGCGTTTCAAATGGACGGATTGGAGAACATGCCTCCTGCCGACAACACTACTATTGTAGCACCGTCGACGGTGGTAGACACTCACCAATATGAGTCTATAGAGGACGCAGTTTCGACGAATAAGGTTTCGGAAGAAAAGCAAACAGAGAGCACCCGTGATGAACCTTGCCGACCCAGGGTGGATGAAAATGAAAGTGGTCCACACGATAGCACTAGGTCAAAATCGGAAGGAGACGTAAGGACTTCAGATTCGGCTGGCACGGAAACACAGAGCGAGGCGCCACAGTGTTCTGTCGTAAAGAAAGCTAGAACCACGGCCTTACAAAAATCCGCAATCGGTAACGGAGATGCCGCGCCGTGTGGTGGCATGGACACTCAGAAACGTCCGGATCCCCCGTACTACATATATGTGCTTAAGTCGGACGACAAGAGCGAATCTTTAGGACAACAGGTGGTAGAGTTGAACAAAAACAGCGCAACCTCAAGCAAGCCGCCAATTTTGCCAGAATCCCATTACTATGACACTATCGACGACACAATGACTGGAAATATAGCACCTGAAAAACAGAGAGGAGAAGAAATGACTGGCGAGCTTGAGAGACCAAGCCTGCTTTACTCGTACGCATATGCCTGCATAGACGGCAGGGAAAGTAGCCGAAGTCGGATGGAGGATGGTTTGACTCCTAGACGAAAGAAAGTCGACGTCAATCAATACGAAACCGTAGAAACGATGGCAAATCCACCGACTCAAGAGCAGAAAGATAAAAAACTGCGCGACAGCGCCTCCAACAACACGCACGAGCCCTCCACTAGTGACGTCAGTTTGTATGCTGACATCGTCGGAGACTCGAGTAATCGCAATACGAATAGTTCCGTATCTCACGTTGATCTCGAATACGACACAGCACTACACGGAAATCTTGAAACAAGGAAACCCGATTCTTCAAAAACAAACTCATTTGAAACTTCAGGGCACAAGTCACGTGATATCGATATAGTTTCCCAATCGTCCGTGTCAGATGGGTCAGAAGATAGTAATGTTGTGGAATTGACGATGGATGTTGATTCCATGGAGAACGATGGCGACGCTCCGAACAGTGGCCGAATTGAAAGGGCGCCAAACGTTTATTCCGCAATTTGGGAGGGTATATCTTTGGTGAAAAACAAAAGCTAAGCCAACGTTGAGAGTACTAATCAAGTTTTTTAAAGTGGTGAGACTTACTTAAACTAATACTTTAGCTGCTAGCCATGGATTTACTATTGGTGCAATTTCAATATGCGCCCATGAAGCAGGGCGGACTAACACGGGGACCGCTTCTGATCCTGACAAAATGAGCAAGAACAGAAAAGCGGCCACCAATGCCTATCTCATGTATCAGACAAAGTCAGCTTACACCAGCTCCCCGACTAGACTGACCATGCGTTGAATTGTTTGGCTAGCAATACCACCAACATACCCGCCCCGTGCGCAAAATTTACTGCAAATAATCGGCGGCAATTAGCAACGCATTATCTTCCATAGCACGTTAGGCTGCGTACACATACATCTTGAGGGATGAGCGTTTTAAGTGGGGGACTTGAAAAAAAATAGGGTGCATCAGGAGGGACTTGAAAATTCTGTAGCACTGAAAGGGGGACTTGAAAAAAATAATGTCGCTGATTGAAAGTGCCATAATTGACAAATTTTGAACATAACGGCTTACAAACATTAATTGTCACGAGTAAACGTTGGCAGTTGTGTACTTGTTTGTACATTTTTGTTAAAATAGTACCGATGTGTGAAGTTGCCTTCGTTTGTTCGTTTTCTTAAGCAATCTATTAGTCGGGTTGGAATATAGGGTTCCGAATCACCTTAAATTAAATTAAGCACAATATTGATGCCCTAAAAAGAGCAGCAGATTTGTGGTCCTGCCATGTTTCAATGCCACAGTTCATGGTTCTTTGTTTATCGTGTAGGTGATTGATGTACTTCAAGTCAAATGAATTTCAACATTGCCTGTTGAAACTTACCTCTCTTGCAAACAGGTCTCCACCTTGCCTATGCGATGTAGATCATATGGCCCTAATCCAAGGGCTTGGGTCTCAATCTTTTTCAAAGAAGAGATCTTCAGGACGCTAGCCTTGTCTTTAAATATCGGGAAGTTAAGGCATCGCTCATCTTTTCGAGACACTCTGTTTTCCATTTTCTACAGAAGATGCATCCTGGGCGAACGGCCGTATGATAGATGATTATCGTGGCTTATTAGACGAGTGTGATGTTAAAGCTTCATTCACTTCTAAACTATATCTCAAGCGATCCTCCTTTTTAATGAAATTTCTGTAGCAACCTTAATGATAACCTCTTACTTTTAAATCTGTACCATCAAGATATGCGATCACAGACATGAACCATGCGAGAGGTTTGATCATGTGTTTCAAGTAGTCATCTGTCACGAATAGCATGCGGCCGAGCCAGATTTTCAATTGCGGACCCTTGACTTTATTTACTAATGACCAGAATGACGCAGCTGTAGTACTTCTGGCCTACTGCCGTGATCACTCTTTCGTTTTTGGGAGCATGATTATCCATCACCACGACAACCAACTATAATTATGCTATGATTATTAGTTCACTGTCACTTGTTACAACTAATACTACAGGTCCAAGCCTACACCTACAAGAAAGAAGGGACATACAATATATAAGTGATATAATGTCAATAGGCCAAACCCGGAATTCGAATCGACCACGGTACAAACAAAGCCATGTGCGCAAATGCGCACAGACGTACGTGTATTTCCATACGCGTTCAGTACACATGTGGGTTTGTTTGTACCGGCATCACGTGATTATTTGGGCGTACAGAGTATGTAGAACGGCGTACGCATCGCGTCCTTTTTATTCCGGAGTAGAACCATTACATCATACCAGTGATGGTACAAATGCAGCGATCTGAGCCGAGGTATATTGGCGATATACCACGGCTGGCATACGCGCGAGCTCTCAGCTTGAGCAAAACTCCGTTTATGACGTTCCACGCCAGAATTCCAATATACTGTTATGATATAATAGCAATAAATCACACCCAGCGACGGTATACCACTCGATTTTGACCAGTTCACTTCATATATGCACTCGCTATCGCTCTTGCATATATGTGGTGAACTGGTCAAAATCTCGTGGTATACCATCGCTGGGTGTGCTTTATTGCTTAATCATATGATACCACTAATTGATATGCACATCCTGAACCCTGATTGGTACAGACAGTCAATTGACTCTGCATAAATTCAATATATACTGCATAGTTAGGCATGAGGGAGCGTTCAGTTATTATGACCGGAGGTGGGCCGGTAAATTCTTCCTGTGCATCAGTCAAAATACGCAAAAAATATATGATCCTCATTTTAAGACGACAAAAATTTCATGACCCCCAATTGCTTGAGTCAAGCTACATGCACACACAAACACCTCTGGAGGAGGGGGGGGGGCGATAGAATCCAAAACAAAATTTCTCAGATTTTTCCAAATTACCCCCCTAACAGATTCACAATGTGTTAACCTTCAAATCTCCCATCTGACTTGCTATAATTTTGAAATTCTCACTCAAATGGATTGGGCAGAAATTACGGGTGGATCGCAATTTTTTTGCGCAAACATGTGTGTACAAAATGTTGATATTTTGATTTAATTGATAATCAGTTGTTGATAATGTTAATTCACTATACATGGTAGTCTATGAGAAACTATGTAATGCTTTTTCAATACAAAACTAGCAATATCTATGTATAATATAGACACTTGATAATTGACATAAATGTACTTAATTTGAATAGAGTTGTTACGACTGGTATGTGTACAAAAAAATTGACTTTGGAATTTTTGGAATATGTTCATCCACCATACATTGGAGTCTATGATAAAATTGTGAATAATTTTTTTCCAATGGAGAAACTTGCTATACTTGTGCATATACAGATTTTGGATAATTAACATAATTGTACTTGATTAGAATATGATGATTACAGGTGCATATTATATGTGTACAAGAACTTTTATTTTGGAATCATCCACTATACATGGGAGTCTATGAGGAAACTATGAATAATTTTTCCCTGTACAAAACAAACTAAATCTGTGTATTTATAGACGTTTGATAATTCATTTTAATGTACTTGATTAGACTAGGGTGGTTGCAAGTGGACGTGTGTGCAAGAATTGGATTTTGTAATTTCACCGATTCAGTGTACATGGTAGTCTAAGAGGAAACTATGAATAATTTTTTTCTAATACAAAACAAGCTAAAGCTCTGTATTTATAGACATTTGATTATTCATCTTAATGTTCTTGATTAGACTAAGGTGTTTACAATATATGTAGGCGCAAGAAATTGGATTCTGGAATTTCACAGAAATGTAGATTCACAGTATATAGAAGTCTATGAGGAAATTATGTATAGTTTTTTTTCAACACAAAATTAGCTAAATCTGTGTATTTATAGACTTGATTAGACTAGATTGGTCAAAAGTTGATATGTGTGCAACAAATTGTATTTTTGAATTTCATCGAAATGAATTGACTCACTATACATTGGAGTGTATGAGAAAACTATGAATAAATATTTTACGATGCTAAACTAACTTAATCAGTGCTTTTTATAGGTGTTTGACAACTGATACAAATGTGCTTGATTCAAATAGGGTATTTGAAAATCCAGATGTGGACAACAATTATGATATTTGAATTTCACCTAAAAGTATGATTTCACTGTTCATGGTAATAGTAGTCTACCGGTGACTGTTAATTTTTTTCCCAGACAAATCTTGCTAAATCTCTAATATGTAAGTAATAGGAATTGTTCAATGCCCTCAGTGAGCTCGATTTACAATAAGACAAGTCTTAGAGTTGCCAAGGCAAGATGTGCATGTGACAGATAATTATACTTTTGTTCAGATTTACAGTTAAATGACTTCAGAGAATAATATCATGCAGCGAATCATTTTATCTCCAAGAATATTTTTGAACACTGAAACTGCTTTTTGACAGGACGTATACTTATGAAATTACATGACCCCCTCTGTGCTCATTGAAAAATACATGACCCCCCCCTTTGCAGTTTTGAAATTTAAGGTGACCCCCTGGATTTTGCCGTCCAACCTCCGACCGTAACAAGTTAACGCTCCCTTACTATCTCAGAGCGGATTTCTTTCACTTTCTTTTTAGTGTTACCTGTGACCTCTGTACTGTTGATTAAGCCCACTTGATGCAGTCAGAAATTCTGTTTGTATAAAGATAACACCAGCTCTATCTGGGGTTGTAAATGAAATTTTACGATTGGCATCCTGTGTTCAAGATTGAGACGTAACATTACCATTATTATTTCAATTTCCCCAGACATACTGTCTGCATGGGACACACAAGTTTGCTTGATTCTGTAGCAGTGGTCTCATAAAAGTGTTTTGCCTCAATAAACTAATTATCACGTAGTGGCCTTAATGAATGGAAGTGGTATCTTGTGTCTCAATTTTTTACGCAGGGTGTCAAAAGTTAGCTCTCATTTACAACCCTTGGTAGGGTTTGTCTTTATACAAGCACAATTTCTGATTGCGTCAAGTAAAGGCTTAATCAGCAGTAAAGTGGCCACGGGTGTATTACAAATTTCAATATACTGATATGATATAATTTTAATAAACGGCCCCTAGGTAGGATATACCACTCGGTTTTGACCATTTCACTCCATATACTCACGAGTTTATTTCATGTGTATATGTTGTTTACTGGTCAAAACCTTGTCGTATACCCTTTCAAGTGATGGTTAATTACTCATATATCACTCTTGATACACTTATAAAAGAGGATTAACTCTTTCTCCTGTAACATCATCTTAGCATGGAGATGAGATCCAATTTTCAGTTGGCGGGTGCGAAATATAGACTTTTTTGACATTTCTTATTACATTTAGTGTATTAAACGTGTTTAAATAATAAAACGTCCTTTCAAATCGATTTCTCGTGCCACAATTACCCTGAAACATGTTTATTTTTCTTCCTGTGATGGCTAGTTCAAAAGTTATATATACGTTATATATAAGCGATTTTGTTGAAATAGAAGATGGCCGCCAAATGGACCCCATGAGACAATATTTGAATTTGGGAACATCAAAATTCATTTACAAGACACCCTGAGGATTACGAAAATGTATTAAAAATATATCCATGGGGAGCATGGGAACTCTATATTCCGACTAGACTATATCATTTGGGAATTATTTTCACTCAACTAGGA
>LD345683.1:207682-217693 GCA_001465055.1 Ptychodera flava
TCCCTACGAAACCGTAGATATAACGGCAAAACCACCGGCTCCTGACCTGGAAGATGACGAATTGTGCAACAGCGCCACCAACAACACGCACGGTGACGAGCCGCCTAGTGACGTCAGTTTGTATGATAACATCGTCGGAGATTCGAGTAATCGCAACATGAAAAGTTCCGTATCTCATGGTGATCACGAATACGACCTTGCAGAGCACGGAAATCTTGAAACAGGGAACACCAATTCTTCAAAAACGAACTCTCTCGAAACTTCAGCAGATGAGTCACGTGATATCGATATGAACTCCCAATCGCCTGACTCAGAAGAGTCAGAAGATAGCGACGATGTGGAACTGACGATGGATGTTGATTCCATGGCGAACGACCTTGCAGAGCACGGAAATCTTGAAACAGGGAACACCAATTCTTCAAAAACGAACTCGCTCGAAACTTCAGCAGATGAGTCACGTGATATCGATATGAACTCCCAATCGCCTGACTCAGAAGAGTCAGAAGATAGCGACGATGTGGAACTGACGATGGATGTTGATTCCATGGCGAACGACCGAACTGAGAGGGCGGAAAACATATATTCCACTGATGGCGATGCTCGATCTTTGTGAGAAACTAAAGCGAAGTCAACGTTGAAAGTACATTGCAAGTTGAAAGTGGAAAGACTGACTTAAACTAATACTTTGGCTGCTAGCGATGGGATAATCATTGGCGCAATTTCAATACCCGCCAACGAAGCAGGGCGGAATAACATAGTGCAACGCTTCTGATCCTGACATAATGAGCGAGCGGCAACCAATGTCCATCTCACGTATCAGACAAATTCAGTTTACACCCGACTGAGCATGCGTCGGTTGTCTAACAGTACCACCAACATACCCTTGCACAACATTTACTGCAAATAACCGGCGACAATTTACAACATATCTTTTACAGCAAGTTAGGTTGCCTTCACATACACCTTGAGGGATGGGAGCTTTAAGTGGGGGACTTGAAAAAAATTAGGGTGCATCGGGGCCCGGAGGACCCGAAACTTCTGCAGCACTAAAAGGGGACAAGAAAAAAGATAATGTCGCTGATTGAAAGTGTCATGATGGACAAATTTTCAATATAAAAGCTTACCAAAGCTTATTATAACACACAAAAAAACGTTCACAGATGTGTAATTGTTTGTACATTTATATTGAAAATAGTACTTTCTCAACTCTATATTGGTTAGCACAAAATCACATGAGAACGCTCCGGCTACTTTGCTTTGTCAATGTCCGCAATGGATGAAAAGTAACTATACGTGGAACATAATGCACGTATTAACAGGCCATAGTTTTGAACTTGAACTTACAGGTCCCCGATATCCTCAGTCATGAAGAACGATTCTCCAATGTGCTTTTAGGAAATATATGTTTCTTACATTTTTGTGAAACTCACACAGCAGTGGTTGTCAAAAAACGAGTAAGACATATGGTACTGTTGTACCCAACCGTAAATATGAAGATATAATTCATATATTTGGACAATCAAAATTGTTATGGATGGGAAGAGGGAACTTGGAATAACCCTCAGATTCTCCCTTTCCCTCTAAAGGTGTTTGTGAAAGCAGTCTTAGAGGGTACCGAACCATTTCGAATTTACTCTTATACTCCGAATTGATAGAATTGATAAGTATTTACACGGAGCTCTTTCCACTGTTATTTCTCGTAAAATTTACATCAGAAGGAGCGCGATAGTTTTTTTTTGCCATGTTATATAGCCAGTAAAATAATGAATTCAAGAGACGCAACCAAAATCGAACTCATGTACACATACAAACTGTAAATTTCTCACGATTATACCACCTGACGCATTTATCAAGGTTCCCAATACTTATCTTTCTAACTTTCAAATCATATATATATATATATATATATATATATATATATATATATATATATATATATATATATATACATACATATGCAAATGTGCAGATATCATTTATTACATCATCAAGGAGTTCCCTATTTTTATTGCTCTGCATCTTTTCATTTAGCAATTTATTCATCTGAAAAGACGCGTTTGTGTTTTACTTCCTTGTTACTGCAGCGTGGCACTTCATGGCAATGGGCCAGCCATGCATATAACAGATGAATACATTGCGTTTTGCCATGTCATGACCTCCACCAGACGTTAGGTCTTGCATTGTGCTTGTTGTAAGCTTGCCTAGTAAAAGATCATAAATAATATACTCTGGACTAACCAAAGGCCCCAGACGTGGCATTAATGCTGGCTTGCAACAAACCTATCACTGAGTAGTTCACATTTAAAAAGGAGAGCTCGTCAATATTTGACAGTTTAAAATGGAAACCGTCGTCGGAACTGCGCCTGTGCGAGTTTCTTGTTTACAAACAATGTATTTCGTGCACGATATCTAGCTGCACCTCATCATCATAGCTGCAACATTTTAATTATACGATGCAGATTATGACAGACATGTTTTAACTTTCATCAATCACCATCGTACCTTGGATACAGTGTTTAAATTGGTCGAATAGGTCCCATACAACATTTGAGCGCAGTTCCGAAGACTGTCTCCCTTTAAACAGAACTCTAATGATCCAAGCGTATCAAGGAAATATTTTGCTTCAAAAAACAGAAACAATATATATTGAAACACTATTTACTTTCAGAGATTGTTGACCTTATAAAATCAAGTTGTGAATATTTTAATGAGAACTTTCGTAACTGTAATTGAGCTGGTGTCGGGCGCCCTCACAGGCCCAAGTTGTTATTCATCGGTGGTGTTCACGTGGTTGTTAATGTAGCAGTTCAACAGGAAAAGAGAGAATCGACGCTAACGCCGTTTAAATAAAAAATGACATGAAAATAGCTCGGAAACTGAGTCCTATGCTTCTTTTGCCCTCAATTTCCATGGCAACTACGTAGGTGACTTGAATGACGTCTCCGCGCTCGGATCTCTTGAACTTATTTGCGCATGAGTAGTTAATCCGGACATTGGAGACAAATGAATAAGCAACGTAGGGCCCTTTATACAGGAAATCGAAGAGAATTTAGAACAAGTTAAGTGAGCGAAAAAAATCTGCAAATGTTGACTACCTGCGGAAGTGTGCGGTGAAAATTTATTGTGCTTTGTTTTTCTATTATCGGAGTTGTTTATACATGTCGTCATAAATCACTTTTTGAAAATCCCAAATCGCGCTATTTTTATGGGACGAACCACAGACGAGGAGATAAAACTCCTTAAGGACGAACAACAGCCAGCGAAATAACAGTATCTGACGTATATGTTCTCAGCGCTAACATCAACAGCGACACGTCCGTCTCAAAGTTTGTAGTCTTCGCGCGTCGACGTTTAAGTAGACTAGTAACCCCGTGAGTCGTTGCCTCGGGAACACCATTACTGCAAGTGTGAAGTACATCAACCCCTGTTCAATTATTTTACGGCATCTCTGAAGCCCGAGTTCTGAAGGAGTAATTTCGACCTCGCGAGTCTGCATTACTGTACGCGGTCGTGTGCACTCGTGTGCTTTGTTTTAGCGTTAAAAATAAGTGAATGTAATTGCAGTGTACGCCGAGATGTACAGCAATGATTTCCGTAACACTACGCCGGCGTCAATTTACCAGGCTACGTTTTACTCCAGGGGAGAGAGATACAATCAATTTATAGTCCACTGGTGATAGGTACCCTGCCAACAATACCAAAGTGTTGCTATGAGTGGGCGTTTAAATTTATAGTCCCGTGGCTATACATTGCTTTTGACACACAAAAGTCCGTGTAGAAGGGTCGTGGACGGTAGGATGTTTTTATTCCGATATAATATTTCTGCTTCTCCTCATATCAGTGTCGCTACTGCCGTTCCCTGGGTAGACTGTAACTGTATTTGCATCTGTCTGTGTTCTCTGTCGACCGGTCTAGTTTTCTGTCTACTTGTAAGAACATGACAGAATGTATAATGGTTTCCGGCGCATTATACCACTTGAAGTGGAGGCTAGCCTTTATTATAAACAATTTAGTAGGACGTCAAAAACCTAAGGCCATTTGATCTAAAATGTTCAGAAGAGTTTGACCAACGTGGACTGACACATTTGCTCGACTCCCATCGGTGGATTTTACCATGGGCGCAATTTCGATATGCAATGATATTGCAGGAGAGACCAAGGAGAGCGCCCCACGGGACCCGACGGTCACTGTGTATGGAACGAGCGAGAAAAGAATAGCTGTAACAAACATACTTCAGGCAAAAACAGCGTAGGCTTATTCGCTCCTTAAACAACGCCACCGACGTATCACTGCAAATAATGTACAAAAATTTACAACGGAATGTCCTTGCAGCTCGCTGTGGATACCAAAGCATTTCGAATTCATCCATATATATACAGTGAAGCATTATCAACACTCCAGATTGATAAGTGTTTATACGAAGTGTGTTCATTATTATCTCGCGTAAAATGCAAAACAAAAGAAGAAAGGAATTCAATGTTATTATATTTTTATAGATTTTTGGCCATGCTGTATACCCAGGGAAAAAAACATGAAACCCACAGAAAGGGAATCTGTCCTCAGGCAAATATACCGCCTGCGAATATCTCAAGATTGTATCACCGGACACATCCTTTCCAAACTATTATATTACTTAGCTTTCAAACTTTGATATCATTAAGATATCAAAGATTGACAAAAAGAGATAGATAGATAGATAGAGAGATAGATAGATAGATGGATAGATAGATAGATAGATAGATAGATAGATAGATAGATAGATAGATAGATAGATATATAGATAGATAGATAAATAGATAGATAGATAGATAGATAGATAGATAGATAGATAGATAGATAGATAGATAGATAGATAGACACAAAATAGATATAGATAGCTAGATAACATCAAACCTCAAACGTCAATCATCACAGTAATCGTCAAATCGTTTGATGATTACTGTGATGCCTGAAAGTCGAGCTTGGGACATCATTACATCATCAAACATTTCGCCATGATTTCACTTCCTTGTTACTGTACCACATAACAGATATATGTCTTAGGTTTCACCTCTCCATGACCCCTGTCTAACGTTAAGTCTCCCATTAACACTGTTCCCTTTGTCCACCATCTTATGCCTTTTAAACGAGTACAAATAATATAGTTGACTGTAAATAAAATGGCCAGATGGTATGCTTGTTCGAAAAAAACTACACTGGCGAGTTCACAATTTTTGACGGTAGAGTCTGTCAATATTTGACAATGTAAATGAATCTCTAACGATCCGGACGTATCAAGGAAAACGGTCAATTCAAGAAGTAAAACACGATACTTATCATACTAGCGCTATTTGCTTTTAGAGTTGGTTGACCTTAAATTCCCGTCATGAATATTTTAGTGGTACTTTCGTGACCAGAATTGAGCCGTTGACGGGCGCCCTCACAAGCCCAAGCTGTGATTCATCAGCAGTGTTCGCTTGGGTGTTGTTGAAATTGATTTGCAGGAAAGGAGAGAATAAACGGGAACGCCGTTTGAATAAATATGACACACAAACGATACGAAATCTAATCTTACACTTCCTTTGCACATGATTCCAATGGCGACTACATTGGTGACTGGACTGACGTCTCCGTGCGAGGAAGTTGAACTTGAAATCGTTTACGCATGAGTACATTCCCCAGAGATTGGACAGAAATGAATAATCAATAAGGACTCTTTTCACAGGAAATCGAAGAGAATCGAGAACAAGCGAGCTAGCTTATCTGAAGGGCTGACCATCTGAAAGATGAGAGTAGAAAATTGATCAAACTTTGTTTTTCTTTTATCAGAGATCTTTTGTTTACTTTTCATCACTTTAGAAAACCCTAAAGCACGCTCTTCTCACAGTGGCAAGAACAACAACCAGCGAAAATAACGTTATTCGACGTACATAATTTAAATAAAATTTCTAGTTGTGATGTTATTTACTGTACACATTTTCGAAGGTCATCAAATAAAGCTGTCAAACTAAGAATATAAGAAACCTATGCCCCTACCTTGCTGTCACCGATGAGTTTGTTGAATGTGTAACAAAAATGAAATATTTTTTTTTGTATTTCAATGCGTATCTTGTTGGAAATATATATATCCAGTACAGGCTTCAATCGGTGTTGCTGGTTATGGTTGTTGTATTTAACGTAAGTATACATGTTAAACCAAGTCCTGCACAATATCTTGACAGGGACGACAGTTTGATGGGAGAAGATGTTATCTTCAGGTTTTTTACCGTCGAAATTTGGTGTAGGAGCCTACGTTGCCCATGTTCAAAACTAACAATTCGTGTGAGTGTACAAGGTATGACAATTTACAAGGTAGTTCAGTCTCCATGCCTTTTTCTACCTTTCAACTTCTGACTGCAGATTATAAAGCTAAAGACTGAGGAAAGACGAGCTATTCAATGCTGACTGACCAGGAACTGTGTATTCCAATCGAAAGCCTTTGACGGACTGCTTGTTGTGCAATACGCACACTGGCATGTTTTGGCACAGACAATAGAAGTTCGCCTCTACTGTCTATTGTGTTAGCAAGCAGGACGTTATAGACACACGACCATTGTCCCCGAAACGTTCACAAGTTTGAAAAATAAACAACAATGGAAGACATAGCACAACCCCTTTTCAACAATTTTGAAAGGGTAGATTTTCAGTATTCCTGTTGCGTTTCAAACCGAGGTAAAGGCGAGTTGCACTTTCTTAACCACTCTGAAATGCGAGATATAGACTGACACCATAATCATAGACAGAGAAGCTAATAACTATTCGTATGGATGGAACACATCCAGCTGTTCAATGATGATAGTCTGTGAGATGAAAGCAGTGGTAAAATACGTATCCAGTGAACCAGTGATCGCTTGAAAGGTCAAGAGGTCACCCATTTCCGACGTTGCATTATTCAGTGGAAGACTTGAGCATATAAATGGAAGTATTACGGTACCATTACTGAACAAAATTCTGAGCGAGTAATTGCTGTGATTTCACTTAACCGTGAAGACAAGGTTGGAATATTTTTAAATGATGACAGAGGAAAGGCTGACGTGGACTAATACATTTGTTCTTATCGGAGGATCTTACCATGGGCTCGATTTCAATATGCGATGATAATGCGGGACAGACCAAGAAGAGCTCCACATGGAACACAATGATCATAGCTCTATGGAATGAGCGACAAAAAACCAAAACTAAAATTTGTACGCAATGTCCAAACTTCAGTAAATCCAGCCCAGCCTTGTTCGCCGAAAACCGTACATTGTGCTATGTATGTCAAACAGCGCCACCAACGTATCATTGCAAAACATTTCCTGCAAGTAATTGATGAGAATTTCCAACATATTATCTTTACAGCACGTCATTGGATACCAAACCAACTCCAATTAATTTATTAATAGTGACACCTTATCAGAAGTATTTACAGGGAACAGTGTTTTTTTTAAATTCTATTACAAGTTAAACCAAAACGAAATGATCAAGGAGTTTCTCAGCCATGCAAAATGTCCAGGAAAAATCAAACCCACAGAAAAAATCATCCTCAGTCAAATATAGTACATTGGACAAATCTTTCCAGACTATCATTTACCTACTCGTAGATTTCCAACTTTTTTATCATCAGTTGATCAGACAGGCAGCTAGGCAGGTAGACTGACTGGCAGACAGTAATTAATAGATAGATAGATAGATAGATATATAGATAGATAGATAGATAGATAGATAGATTAATAGATTAATAGATAGATAGTTAGGATAGATAGATAGATAGATAGATAGATAGATAGATAGATAGATAGATAGATAGATAGATAGATAGATAGATGGATGGATAGATAGATAGATAGATAGATAGATAGATGGATAGATAGATAGATAGATAGATAGATAGATAGATAGATAGATGGATAGATAGATATTCATTTATGCATATACGTAAAATCAAATTTTATACATACCATTTATAATCAGACTTTTGGTGATAGTTGTTATGTGTGAAAGTCGAATTTTGGACATCACAGTCATCATCAAACATTTCCTGTTTGTACCGCTTTTCTCAATATCTGCATTGGCAAATTTATTCCCCTGAAAAGGCACGCGTTTTCTTTATATTTCCTCGTTGCTGTTACGTATAATACAGAAATGCCTTACGTACGTTGTGCCTCGCTAGGACCTCCACCTGACGGTAAATCAGGTATACCAGATTTTGTATGTATGTTTCGTCTCAACAAAACCTACTAGTATTCACACTGACGATCACACTGTACTATTGAGGCGCACTTTGCCATATTTTGACTATTTAAAATGACATTGATCCAACCATATCAAGGAAAACGGTTACTTAAAGAAATAAAATTTATACTTTACCGAAACGCTATTTGCTTTCAGAGTTTGTTGACACTGTGAACCCCCTACCCTCATATTTTCATGAGAACTTTTGTGACGAGAATTGAGCTGGTGACGGGCGCCGTCACAAGCCCAAGCTGCGGTTCATCGGTAGTAATGTTCACGTGGATGTAGGTGAAATAGTTCAGTAGAAAATAAGAGAATCACCCTCAAGCTGCTTGGATAAAAATGACACGCAAATAGTTCGAAGTCAAAATTTTAACACGATTCAAATGGCGACTACACTGGTGACTGGAATGACGTCTCCGTGCGAGGACATCTTGAACTTGAAATCATTTGGGCTTGAGTAGTTTCCCCGGAGATGAATAATCAGACAGAAATGAATAATCAATAAAGGACTCTTTTCGCAGGAAATCGGAGAGAGTTGAGAACAAATGAGCGAAGTTATCTGAAGGTTGGCTATCTGAAAGCTGTGTGAAGAAAATTGATCGCACTTCGGTGGTTTTTTGTCTTTTATCAGAGACGTACTTTAAGTCTTGTTCACTTTTTTCCGTAAAGTTCCTTCTTTATTTATTCCCAATGAAAAAAGTTTACATCACAAAATGTATATACAACACTTTTTTTTAAAACTCGTGGTAATGCTACACACTTAAACTATAACAGAAAAAAGGATGAAATTAAATCAAATTCGTTCGTTGTAATTAATATTGCAATAATTGTGACTCGTTTGTTTCTGTACAATGAAATCCGTGTATTGTCCATTTATCTACCAACACAAGTAAGTTGAGTTTGCTATTCAAGTTTTTATTAACATCTACTCCACACACTATATTTTGCCATGACAAATATATCCATATATAAGTTCCGAAACACTTCTTTTTCTATCGTTTTCCATACTGCTCTAGCTATAATACATTCAAAATAACGATGTTGAGTTGTATCATGCAAATTACAAAACTTACAAAGAGTTTTTCCTAAGTTTCCAAAGGTGCCATTTTACATTATTTATGAATTTGTTGTGCAAAAATTTCCAATGAAACGCACGCACTCAAATGTAAGTTTGTTATCAAGTCTGTTGTTCACTTTTCTTCGTCCATCACTTTCGAAAATCCTAAAGCGCCCTCGTATTAATGCAACAAACAACAGCAGAGTACAATAACAGTATCCGACGTATACATGATCTCACTATTAAGTGTGTGATCACTAAATCAACTTCTTTACAATTTTTTTTATGGCACCTCTGAAGCCACAGTTCTGAAGGAATAATTTCGGCCACGCTAGTTGGCATTACTTTTCATTGTATGGTGTCCAACGCACGTGAATACA
Organism: Ptychodera flava; assembly: GCA_001465055.1. NCBI lineage: Eukaryota > Metazoa > Hemichordata > Enteropneusta > Ptychoderidae > Ptychodera > Ptychodera flava. Next base: position 217,355 of record LD345683.1, read on the forward strand.
CGTGTGTTTCGTGCGTTACTAAATTAGCAAGTGTAATTGCAATGTACTTTTATCTGTCAAGATTTACTCTTGGGGAGAGCGATACAATCGATGAGTCCATTGGCGATAGGTAACCTGCGAACAATACCAATGTATTGTTGTGATTGGGTGTTTAAATTTATAGCCCTGTGGCTATAAAGTGCTCTCGACACGATGTCAGTGTTGGAGCCTTGTCGTGGGCTGTATTTTGTCACCTTGTCTTGATATGTCTGTTTCCCCTGTCGCTACCATCTTTTTGTCTATACATATTTATATTTTAAGTCACTGTGGGCCTTGCGCAGACTATCTGCACGTCTTTCT
>LD345683.1:244671-259721 GCA_001465055.1 Ptychodera flava
AGCTAACAACATTGATGTGTAACATCTCACCAATATACGAAATGATATGATCGGGTGTCGTGTCTGGCTGAAGTCTGGTAACAAATAATGACGATTTAGGATTGGCAACTGACAGAATACTCGTGTCCTTTTTATTACCAAGCATAAAGTTGCGACGACTTGCCCTCCAGATTTTGTATGCCATTAACAACTTACAGTTTATAATATAATCAACTTAAACTTTATTCCTAGTTAATGAGCATTGCCTGGCGTAAAGTGGCAGCTATTTCAAATTAACTGCTTTAGAGCAACGCGGGTTCTGTGAACGGTTTCGGCCATTAAGATGATATCTAACTTGAAGACTTAAAATGCGTCACTGTGGCCAATATTATCGCGAGTCTACACACCAGTCTGATGTAAAAAGTTAAGATTACCTCTTTTACTAGTTAAAGTTTTTCATTTCATTTTTCACCAAATTTTAGTTCATCCATTTTACTTTGACTGCATGGTTTGGCGTCTCTCCCGGTTCCCGACATATTTTACAAACGGTCTGGCAACACTGTAACGTGATCCTGACTTATTTTAGTAGGCAGTCATCCAGGAGATTGTCTTTCACTTCGAAATAGAAAAAGCAAGTTTCAAATGATACACATTTGTTGCCTTGTAGTAAGTATTCTTCGTTGGATTATTGTCAGTCTCAGTTTGTCGTAAAACAACATCATTACTTGATCCCTGATCGCTTGAAAGGTGTTTAGTAACATTTCTGTGAAATAAAATTATGAAGACAATGCTGAAGTATAAGCCTCCATTTTATTGGACCCCCTCCGATATCCGTATCAGCAAAATTAGAAGAGGCTATTTCGAGGAATGATTCTTTCGTCTTGTCTGGCCAACTTTTTACGGAAATACGTATTATATTTTCAAATAGTAGGTGTACTTTCCTCACATTTCCATTCTGTTGTTCGTTTCCAAAGAATAGCCAGCTAACTATCGCCCAATTCAGCTGCTTGTAATTCCAAGCACAACGCCTTCACCTGAGATTACTTATAGCTCAAATAGAGGGATTCCTTATCGAATAAAAAGAAAAATGTGACTGCTTCGATATCGATGCAACAACAGCAATAACGAATGAACCAGTCAGTATATTTCTATTAATTTAATCATTTGCGATAGATTTCTCCAATGAGATGTGATATCTCAACGTTGTTTATCTCACTAATTGAATATCTCGCATTCCCAAAGAGCAAGTGTCCCACAGATCTGATTACATTCGCACTTGCATGTTCATTTATTGTCTTGGGTGTGAATCCTGACTCTAACTAAATATCGCCTTAAAGTCGGGGTCACAGTCTCGCATAAAAGTAGTTATAACTTACCTCCTACCTTAGTTGTAGATATTTAGCCAATGGCATACAGTCAGTAAGTATAAACTAAGTTAATTTTTAAATTCAAAATATTCGTAAATTCGCATCCAAAACTTTTGTATCAATTCATTTAACAATTCTCCATGTTAATGTTTCCCATAGCGAAAATGCAAAGGTCACCGTATAATTGTAGCACGCTCATTCATTTTGGATCGTGTTGAATGATGAGCGGGTCAGATGCTGATTTCAAAATCTCTTTGCACTTTACTTACGGTTGTCTCCATCCGCCAGAGTCTTAATTCTATAGAGTTTTACTCAACGTCGAACCAATTAAGGAATAAAAAAGTGAACCCTCCGTAATAATCCCGTAGAAAATTTTCGTAGCATGCACCCACTTATCGCAGCGAATCTACTGCGAAACGACTTTTTAAGGGACCTTGTGATAGTGTATGGCGTCAGATGACACGAATATGCGAGTTGAATTTCTAATCGTTCTGGCTAAGAAGGTACCTTAGGGATACCGTCACCGACGAATTCCCGACAGAAAGCTGAACTGTCTGTGTCTATTAGGCTGGCAAAGGCAGAAACGTAAAGTATTGAGCCTCACAGATGCCAGTAATGGCCTGATATTAAAGTACATCGTATTTCAGTTGCTACCCTAGAGACTGAACAGCACAACTTATAAAAATCGCTTTTGTTTACCCATGTTTATGCCCCTGGAGTGGTTCAAAACCATCAATGGCGGTAAAGATTATCGGAAGTACCCAAAAACACCCTCAGGTTTTTTCTATTCTGTCGAGAAACGATAATTATGTAGTGTATCGACAGCGAATCTATTGAGGGACGACTCCTGCCGGCAAAATGAAAGTGGATATTTAATAAACCCAAAAAGATATGTAATGCATACTGGATTACGAACGTTTTCATGATACTAATATCAGGGAACATAACAAACTCTTTGAAATTATCAAAGAGGGCAACTTAAGAGGCTTACTATGATTCGATGGGGAAATGTAGTCATTATGCTAAAAGCGTGTAATACAGAGGTGGATTTTCGATGGCATTTAAAGTTGACAAATACTCATTGATGCATGATAAGTACCCCGTGGATGAGTTAGAGTAGGTATTCTTACTTCAAGGTTTACGGCCAACTGGGATTTCTTTTGATATTTTGTCAGGAATGATGCTATTAAATCGTGTTCTTACTACAGTGAGGTCATGAAGAACCGGAGAATTCGTGACCTTAGACACGTTTTATATTTATCGAAACTATATATACGGCTAGTTTTCAATCGGGTTCGAACTCACAACATTCTATATATCAATAATTATGCATAGTAGGCTTGTGTAATGGACCATAATGAAATATTCGTATCAGTTTACTTGTATTCAATGAAAGCGTTGAGATTCAACAAAGCGTTATATTTCGATATCTAACAACTTTTTACAACACCTAATTCTTCACATTCTGAACGCTTCAAAACCTTTGTAGACTTGCTATATTCAAGGTATTAATATAACAATTTATTAATAGGAGGAAGTGGACATAAACATATGACAAAAATATGATTTTGAGCGAAAGCGCGAACAATTTCATTCAATAATTTTCTTTTATTTTACCAATTTTCATCTCGTTCATCAAAGCCATAAAGCAACCATGCAGCCTCCTCTATCTTAAAGTTAAGACAATCATAACGCTGTATGACAATAACATAATGTGCAAGCGAGCAATGTTTCACTGACACTGTAATAGTTTAGCGAACAGTAGATATATTTGCAAATATTGCTTTCACAAAGTCGAAATCATAATTAAGACAAGGGAATTTCACTAACTGCAAACAATGTAATGACAATTAGAAATCATTATCGGAATTCTGACATATGTGTTTGAGGTTTATCATTATTCGCAAATCCTTCTCTGCTGTCGTCCATATTGACAATCTTTGGTGTCGATCTGACTTAAATGATTCAAACTGATTTCAAATATTGTTATCGTACTTCATAAAGGCGTGTATGTCGAGCTGAGACTCTATGTATAAAACCTGGCGGCTTCACGTAATACGAGACCCAGTTGTATCATTAGTATATAAATGGAACATGTCAGCTTGTTACGACTCTGGCATGATTTGATCTTTCTTTCTTTCTTTCTTTCTTCAGTTACGGTGTCCATCCGTCAACACTGCCTACCATCGTCTTCCTGTCCTAATGGTTATTGAATTGTAGACTGAATTCTCCATCACAATAGAAAGGTCACATTCTGTGGTTTTAATTCACTTTACCAATTAAAGCTGGCTATAGCTGATTCTCTGTACGGCGTGTATAAATACAAATTGACTCAGGGTATGACAGGACGCGAATTAAGTCGGCCGATTGGCGTGACTGTTAATAAACGAGTGCCGACTAACGTGATCTTGTTATTTTCTGATCGCGTGGCTTCCCATCTGTAATTGAGCGTGCCGAGTGTATAATGTATGGGGTTGGCATTGATGCTTGGCCCACAAGTCTGTCGAGATTTTCAAGATTTTGCTCTCTTAACATAGTGTGGTTTGTATAACAGTTATCTAATCTCTGATGATGTCACGAGAATCCCAGCCTATTTGATTCAATAATTCTCTATTAATGAAGACATCATAAGAAGGACATGAGGGACTATACCTTATTCACCTCGGGGGCAATGGAACCTTCAACAATCATCTTTCAATGCAATTTCAGCGTTTCGGATTATCGAGTTAGTTCCTTAAGTGGTTTGTGGCCGGCAAAATGCTCACAAAAGCGTGGTTAGGATTTTCGTAATGTCAAACCCAGACTATTTGCAAATAGAAAAATAGAACGTTGGTTTCGGTAGCCAATATTTCTTTCAGTTACTTCGTCTGCAAATACCCCAGGTGGTATGGCTTAAGTCAAAGTGTAATGAACTTTCACCTGAATGAACACAAGGCAATGCAAAAGTCTACCCATCCTCTTGATGCAACGTTTCAACAATTGCTTAGTCCTACAAAGGCGCATAAAGAAGTCTGATCATATTGGTGGAACTGTCGCTTGAGATAATGCACTTTTCCTTCTTGCATTGCAGATTGCATAGATACGCATATCGGTTTATATCATTATGGTAAATGGTCCAATATACCTACTTATGTAAGGATAAGCCTGACCTGCAAGTTAAACATTTACTGTGCAGTCTAAAGCCGAAGAAATATTTGCAACAATATAGATACACAATCAAAAGATTAAGTTATTGAGGTATTGACTGTTAGATCTTTAAGGGGAGGTGGTCAGGATACCATCAGACACGTTTTTCGCATTTCAAAAACTCACCAATTATTCTTTTTGGACTATCTGCATAGCAAGTATATCATTTTCAATATACATTCACTTTATGTGAATATTTATCATCACATTTTTTTCAAGTTTTACCACACCTCCGAAGAATTAATGGTCAATCCCTAGGCGAAGAGGTGTAACCGTCCTTTTCACAATTCGTACACAAGCTGTAAAACAGGCGCCGAAATTGTTATAAGAACATGTGTTAGGACCTGTGAATATTTTCTCAACCTAACATACAATGAGTTTTTATAAGCTTATGCACATAGCAGAAATAGTTACCCATCTCTGGCCTGATGTGATGACAAGATCACCAGTTTTCGGTGTATTGACTATTTTTTTCATGTGAATTTTGCTTGATAAGTGGATGTTATTCTGATCATGTCATATCATATCATATCATATCATATCATATCATATCATATCATATCATGTCATATCACATCGTGTCATGTCATGTTTTTGATATGATATCATTAGTCATGTAACGCCATGATTATCATGCCAAATGCTTATATAAAAAATATGTAACATATCGTGATATGCTTCATATCATATTTCGTTTATTGCGTTCCTGTATGAAGCCTACCATTTTAGTGTGCAGAATATATCTTTATATAGTTTTGCTTTCTATTCATCATGCAATTACTTCTTCATTACTCTTTCTAAGCGACACTTATTCAGCTGCTCGTTTCTCACAGCGTTGCCTGTCATCGCGTTTACATCACAGAATGCAAGTCTTATACATCAAATCTAGCAGTACCGAGCAATCATTAAGAGAAGGAAATTAGCGAACGTCGAAGAGGGTGCACGGTGAGTCAATCAATATTGTAAAAATCTGACTCATGAAGGATGAGACAGTATTTTGTATTCTGTCTCTAAAATAGTTAGGAAAAAAGTCGAGGGAATAAGAAAGCAATGCTGCAACCTCAAGTTACTACGCTTACGTTGTTAAATACAATTACATCCTAATAGTCGATTTGCCATCAGTCAACCTTATTGCTCCTCAGCGAGACCTACAATTTTGAGAGGACACTTTTTATTGTTCCATCCGGTTTAAGGAATCAGAAACAGAGTTCAGAAAGGGATACTGGCTTGTAATCAATCTCGTTTTCTATCACCCAATGAAAATGACCTTTTGAGGTGACTGATATACCTCCTATTCCCGGCGTCACAATCGGCTTGGCTAGAACACCAAGAAATGATCATATGAATCGTTGTGTTCAAAATTTCATCTTCACATTCTGTTGTCCAAAATGATTGTTTGAGATAAAGATGGTTGGTTTTACCGGCCACTCGGGAGGTATATATTGTGTGCAAGAGCCCGTCGGGGAACGAGCTTCTGTTGTCCAAAATGATTGTTTGAGATAAAGATGGTTCGTTTGTATCATTCAATTTAGGATTGTGGATGTTGAGCCCGCTAGGTGCTCTCATCTGAGAATGTAAACACCTGCGGGCAATACGAAATCTCTGCGTTTATAATTCCTTCACGTATACATACGCCCTCGCTTGGCTATAATCACCGGAATACTCTTTCCATACCGCTGGTTGTTTTCACGATTTCCCCCTGCGAGCTGCTCGCTAGACAAAATTATGCCCGGCTCGTGCTGTCGGCGAATTCCTCTCGTAATTTCAGCCGGCAAACGGAAAACACTGGCTTCACACTGAAAGCTAATTCCTTTAAAATTATTGAGTGTACAATAAGAGAAATCTATGGAGGATTTCGTTAGGGCCTTGTAACTTGTCAGTCGGGGTCTCAAGCGAGTTCGGATGACACATGTTATCATTATGTCTCAGAGTTATCTCGCCGTATTTTTCCTGTTTGCAATGTTTAATTGATGCCCACGGGATAGTAATTGATTTCTTTAAGGTCCTGACCTTGCTAAAATGAAAACTTTTATGTACAGAGTCTCCTGCCAATTAATGACAGTGTGAAAGTCCGTAAAATATGTCTTGCGGAGATGACGCTCACGATTTGCCCGCATTTGGCATTGTTAACACACTTCTTAAGAGAAATGTTATGTTCCTTCAGAAAACTGAGTAGCAAAATGAAACCAGGGTCATAAATCATGATATCAAGATTTGGGATTTGGGATATTTTTGTTGGGATTTCACCTCATATAGAAAACCATATCTATATGCAAGTCGAAATCTTCACAGGCAATTTACACATGAATAGGAAATGAAACTACGATCACAATCACATAGGCACATGCGAGATGCCACAAACAGACAGACAAACAAAAAACAAACGGACAGACATTCAGACAGACATTCAGACAGACATAAACATAGATAGAGAGCTAGCACCATTTGTGGACGAATCTTTATCTTTACAGGCAGTCGGCACCATGTATTCAGTGTCGCCTGAAGGGAACTCGTGAACACAAAACTATCATATCAGGGACCCTCCAAACTACGCGTTGGCTTGTCTTTGTCCTGCCCTATGACAATGATAATACAAGGTATATTTTTGTATCCCAGAGATGCGATAAGAGGGTAATGCATCCAATATCTTGAGTATCATTGAAGATTTCGTATTCGCATCCATAGTGTGACTTATTAACGTTTCCAACCGTAAGCCATACTCTGCGCCTCTCGGATTCCATTTGCTTTCTTCTATGTCTAACTCGATGATTTGATAACACTAAAATTACTGCTTGGCGGGGCTCAAAAAACGATACCGCTTGTAAATATAGTAATGCAGTTAACATCATCGGGGAAAGGTCAGGGCAAAGCAGCGTTTGAGTAGAGCAGGAGCCACCACCGTTAATCACGTGACAATTTCGAAGGTTTGTCAGGTCACAGATAAGCGATCAAAATGCACAATTATTGATCAACTCCATAACAACTATCACCTTATCACGGAATCCACTGAACCATCAATTAAGCCTGCGAGAATGTGAGAATGCAGCTACATGGAATTGCCATGAAGAGCGGCCGCACATCTGTACTCAACGGCAGCGGGAGCACTGGGGCTTTCCTTTTTCGATAAAAATTGACGAGTTATCTAATGAAGGTAACTCTTTGGGCACGTCACTACATGAAATAGAAATATATCGCTTATTTTTCATCCTCTTTTAATTTTAAGTCAAACTTGAAACAATTGTTTAAACTTGAATGCAGATCAAACCATGCCGATTACAGTTGGTTTCATTGTCGAATCCATTGCTTTAGAAATGTTCTGATTTCATCCACATTGATCAATTTTGGTTGCAATGTTATATCTATCCTGAGTCTGTACAGAATAACAAACTAACATACAGACTGGCAGAGTTATAGATAGATAGATAGATAGATAGATAGATAGATAGATAGATAGATAGATAGATAGATAGATATGTATACGTATACGTAAATTTAAATTTCATACATACCAGTTATAATCAAATCTTTTACTGTTATGTGTGAAAGTCCAATTTGGGACATCATTATATCACCATCCAACATTTCCTTTTGTACCGCTTTGCTCATTTGCATCGGCAAATTTATTTTCTGAAAAGGCGTGCGGTTTTTTTTTATTTCTTCGTTGCCATTGCGTATTACAGATAAATGTCTTGCGTTTTACTACCTCCACCAAACGTTAAATCAAGTATACCAGATGTTCTATGTATCATGCTTGTTCGCAACAAAATCTATTCACACTGAGGAGCTCATTTTTTTAAGGTTGAGTATTTCAACTTAAACATTTGGCAGTTAAAATGGATCTGTAATGATACAAGGATATGAAGGAAAAGGGTATGTTAAAAAATAAAAACAATACTTTACTGAAACACTATTTGCTTTCAGGTTGTGCTGACACTGAGATCCCCACATGAATATTTTCATGAGAACTTTTCTTAACGAGAATTTAGCTGGTGACGGGCGCCCTCGCAAGCCAAGCTGTGATTATGAAGGAGAGAATCACCTTTGAGCTCTTTGGACAAAAATGACACACAAATGGTCCGGAGGCTAAATTTTATCCTCCTTTTGCACACGATTTCAATGGCGACTTTGATAGGAATCTGGAATGTCATCCGGGCTGTGCGAGGACATCTTGAACTTGAAATCATTTGCGCATAAGTGGTTTCCCTGGAGATTGGACAAAATGTAAAATCAATAAGGGACGCTTTTCGCAGGAAATCGACGAGAGTTGAAAACAAATTAGCGAAGTTATCTGAAGGTTGGGTATCTGAAAGATGGGTGAAGGAAATTGATTGCACTTCGGTGTTTTTTTTTGTCTGTTATCAGAGACCTCCTTTAAGTCTTGTTCACTTTTTTCATCCATCACTTTCGAAAATCCTATAGCGCACTCTTCTTTATGCGACGAACAATAGCGGAGCACATAATTGTGTCCGACGTACATGATCTCAGTATTAATGTATGATTACTAAATCAACTTCTTTACAATTATTTTACGGCACCTCTGCAGCCACAGTTCTGAAGAAATTATTTCGGCCGCGCCAGTCGGCATTACTTTTCATTGTATGGTGTCCAACGCACGTGAATACACGTGTGTTTCCTGCGTTACTAAATTAGCAAATGTAATTGCAATGTACTTTTATCGGTCAAGATTTACTCTAGGGGAGAAAGATACGATCGATGAGTCCACTGGTGATAGGTAACCTGCGAACAATACCAATGTGTTTGGAAAAGGAATAAATATGAGGGGCATAGTACAAACGTGTTTCAACGCTACTGCTTAGGTATTCCCGAGATGCAATATGTAATCCCGATCCGCTTCAAGCCGAGGCAAAGACGAGTTGCACTTTCTTTCAATAACCACTTGAAAAATACTGATTATCGTAGGTATAGAATATACTGACTATTCACCCGGCACTTAATAGCCGTATAGTCTCTAAGTACTACGCTCTGTGAGATAAAAGCAGTGGAAAAATGCATATGAAGTGGACCCATAATCCCCCAAAGGCCAAAAGGTCACCCACTTCCGACATTGCATGGTACAGTCGAAGACTCTAGCATACAAATGTAAATATTAACGTTATTGAGCAAAATACTGAGTGTCAGTAATTTGCGGTGATTTCACTGTACCATGATTTGGAGAAAGTAGAACCGCTTTGAAGGTCACGTGTTCATGTGTGCGGCAGAGAGCTTTTCAAGTTTCCGTCCGCGAGCGCGGTTTATTCCATCAGAGTGGCAGGTACTTGGGAGACTCACAAACTGGTCAGTTTGATTGAAGTTAAAGCTTAAAATGTTACGACCGATTTTTATGTTTCATATTTTGAATTTTACGTCCGTTTGAAGCATGGATAAATCGAGGGTAGTATGATGTTTATATCCCAGTTGTATTGCATTATTACATTTTATTTCGGATCGTTATTGTTATTTAACATTTTCGTATTTCCTAGTGCAATTTATTTAACATTCAGTTGATTCCATTCCTTTCCATTGCAGTGGAATGCAAATAAATTGATCAGTAAGTCTGGTTGGGCAGGTACAAACACATGGTATAAATACCATGCACACATTTTAAAAGACACACAGCGTTATATTTACGCCCTTAACAAAACCAGTGGACCTTTGACCATACCATTTCTTTTATAAAAGCAATATTTTACTCAGGGCGGAAAGAAAGAGAGCAAATGAATATCAGACAGACATATTTACACGGCTTCATGATTGACACTCTATTCTGGAAAACAAACTTTATGAAATAACACTGTGTAAACATCAACAGTCACAGGACTTCTCAAATTAGTACAAGAGGTAAAACAAAATTCTGCCAAATGTCTCAAACTTCTGGTGTGTGTGAAAATACATACATTTTTCAGATTTTTGGTCACTTCTGTGTAGTACTATAAACCACAATTTCTTGAATTGCTCCATAAAGCATGCCGAACCAACGAATATTCAATTTGGGTATACCAAATCAACAGACAGCACATGTGTGAAAATGCATGGTTATTGTTGACAGTGGAAATTAAGTCTGGACAGAAATTCTCAAAGTCAACAATGGCAAGGCCGTGCATCTACAGGCTGTCTCACCATGACGAAGCCTGAGCTTTTTACGAACGAGCTCTCGGTAGCAGACTTGAGACGTGTTTGATTTAGTGTACATTTCTTATTCAGAAAGTAGAAATATGCTGAGTACTAAACAAAGTTAAAATAGGTCAATAGTGCTGAACAATGCGAGCAACCTTAAATGATTTACCTAGGGTCATACAATTTGGATTAGCTTGACAGCAGCCGGAAACAGAGTAATCAAACGCCGGAATAAGTTACACCAACTTTAAATTCGAGTAATATTTTAAGCTATTTTCTACACAGGCAAGTGTGTCTCCTAGAAATAATTGAGCCAGCCACTCAATATTATATAGATTTAGGGATGAACCATGAGTTTTTCCGAAGGGCGGTGAATTGACAATTTATCTAGATTTTGCATGACATTGCATGTTGTATTACCCAGAATTCCTCTCCTTTTAATTGACAGTCACGTTATTTTTTGCGACACCGGCAAGGTTGAAAAACATCGTATGATAATTTTGGTCTGAAGATCTTTCCCAATATTTGACAACCCCCCAGAGATCTAGTGGCCTATCTCTGCAAGTGAGTGAAATGTTTGTCAGAAGAAGACAGATATCTCCAAAAATATCGCCATCAAGAGCTAGAATGTCGAAGATTCGAAAATGAGAAGGGAGTTTAAGATACCTGGGACATTTTCACATTACTGTCCATTTAAAGAAAAAACCTATTACTCAGCATTACAGTAGAGACAGTAGTCTCTGTCCTCAAACAATTTGTAAGCATTACGTATATGGATACACAATCTTTGTTGTTTACAACGGTGTGCAAAATGAAACACTTATCAAATTGGCCAATCAGAAATGTGCTATTTGTATGCAAATCACGTCTCAGCGCCCATTTTGCAACAATCTCCCCGGCATCACATCGCTTTGCATGATCAAGAAATGTTTTTTGACCGAAAGTTGCTCTTCGCTGTGGGAGTCTTTAATAAATTTATAGGATATAAATAAGATAAAGAGTGAAATTTTCATTATAACCGGACCTTCCTCATGGAATAAATAGTGACATTCTCTATGAGAAATAAATGTTGGATTTTTAAAACCAATAATTCATAATTAGTGATTAATGGCCTTTATTGACACTGACAACACAATACGGTATGTAAATGAGCCAGCTAAAAGCAGGGGATTGGATTGTGTCATTCTTAATATAGAGATCAAATTGCTTGCCACGAAAGTTTAGAAGAAATCATCATGGTAAACTGTGTTTTACGTGACTTCTGGCCGTTTGTTGTCAAGCGTGGAATCAAGGACAATTTCAGGACACTTCCCTAAATCACACAACTACACACTTAATATGTATCAATATCCCTTTTTAACTATCCAGCACATGGTTTATATACGAATGTCATTCTCCTCTTTTACCTTGTGCTTTGTCAAAAATTTCAGCATTTAATTTATATCCTCATCACTAATATTCTAGCCTACATAAAGGATGAATCCACGCATTAGAATACGTGTATTCAAGTTCCAAGACCAAAGATGGATCGAAGCCAGCGATAAATCGACAGATGTAAGCATATCAGAGAATCGTATCTTCCTGCAAAATGAACCATTTAAAATTTGAAGTATTCATTTTATGTCCTACCAATTCACTTTTGAAAATGATATAGGCACTGTAATGGCTGATGTTTTACTAGATTGGCCACGCACCACCGTCAGTCATCGGGGCTTAATCCCTGACTGTGGTCGGTGCAAGGTGACGTACCATACCCTGCCCTGTCCCGTTGAATTGGAATTGCTGACCACCCATCGTGTAAGTAGCAAACCGACATCTGTTTACCAGTTTCAGTGTCTGCCAACGCTGAACGTTCTCTCATTAAATGTTAGTAGAAAATACCTACATGGTATAAAAATAAGTTCATTTATCTTTAAATTAGTAAATCGTAAAGGAAATGCACATGTGCCACGGTGGCTCTTAAAAGTCTTTAGGTAACTTGCCATCTCGGGTTTCTGGCGTTAAACGAGAGAGAGAGAGAGAGAGAGAGAGAGAGAGAGAGAGAGAGAGCCGTTATATGATGCAACATGAATAACTGTTAAAATGTGTGACACTGTCCACGATATTTTGTAGGTTTTGATATGTCAATGGAGTAAAACGGATAATGTTATTGTCGACGAGTAAATCTAGTCCGGACCTAATGACGTCATAAATATAACGATAACGTCTTACATCGCAAACATACAATACAAGCTGAGTTAACAGTTTTAACTCAGTGTATTTCGACTTGATCTTGGAAGTAGCACAAGACACGTCATTGCACCAGCTGAAAAATAGCGGTACTGTATATCGATAGTTACAGCTATTGCGAGTTTATCGTCCGCTTGCACGGGTCCATTACTTCCCACTAATTTTCAGGGAGCATCCAGCCAGCTGCCCGGACAATAGACCTTTGCAAGCGAAGATGGTGGAAGTTTAACTTAGCGTATTTCAGGTGGCTATTCAGGGTGAACGATTTTGACGCGTCACTAGGAGAAAACGATCTCGCAAGAACAAAATGAAACGTCTTACACGGTTGGAGATAGGAACCCGATGGTGATATGTTGAAATGATATTGTATGGAAAGACACAGGTAGCCGCGCCGAAGCACGTTATCCATCTGCGCACAACGACCATATACTTCTGAAACATCCAATCAAAACACAAACTAAAACATGTGAGTAGGGCGACGGCACCGTTTGTACTGCTCGGCAATGTTGCAATTTGTTCTACGATTAGAGTTGGTGAGTGATATCTTCCAGCGTATATATAGTGGACGTCCGTTTTCACAGCAATCATAACTTTTAACGTCACACTTGACAGGAAAGTAAAACATTATAGCGATTGTCGGCGATACTCCAGTGACAAAACGTGAGTGATTTCAGCACAGCCATGAGATCAGCGATGGATCTGCTAATACTTTCTTAAACAGAAACCGGTATTAAGCCAGAGAGCCGTTAGTATTATTATTTTTCAGCATACAACAGCGTAATTCCGCGCTAGGCTGTAATATAATATGCTTGAGCACAGTCATGACGAATTTTTCAGGGCAGTGATATGGCAACGTTGGTTCGGCACGGAGTTTTAAAGCTGGCTTCGTCGGTGTCATGGATGACGATTTTGTTTGTCTAAACTTTGCCATTTTCCCTTGTCTGTCAGTCTATGTTTGTATGTCAGTGTGTATGTGTGTAGTGTCTTGGATTTCCCCGTCGTCCTTTATCGTCTTGCTCGTTTCTGCCCTTCCAAACACCTTGGAGTCAAGATGTTGTGATCGTCTGTTGGCTCCCATGCAAATATGCCCAGACCACTTCTTCTGTTTCTTCTGATCCCCAACACCAACATCAAACCACGGCGCTATCATTTCATGGCATGTGTCATAGCTTCAATTTGTCTAATTTGTAGATAAACTATTTACACTCGAAAAATATGAACATCCTCTTAGTATATTTTTGGATTTGGAAAACAATTACACCGTACAAAATACGATATATTTATACCTTCGAGTGATAATCAACACAGTATAACATATGTAAATCAGGACATACTCAGGAAGGAAGGAAACCGATACGGGTTCATTTTTGATTTACCCGTACATCCACTACATTATCCCATAATAAAACTGAGACACGGGAGCGAACCGTTGCGTGACGTGAAATCCAATCCTGGATCATCCTAATACGCACCTAGAATCGAACATTCTGTGACAGCGCCTCAAAAAAACCATGAATAAATTAACAGGAACAAGGTGAGACTGCAGTAGCTCACCTGTTTTGAATCGTTTATGCATTTTTGAGTACCTATGTCTGCGAACGACGCTTGCCTGGTTGAGACGGAAGAATGAACTTGGCATTCTGTTTTGAACGCATCAAGGATCACTAGGAATGCGTGACTGTTTATTCTGAACACTGTAGTAAATGCATGTTTGTTAGAGTGAGTCCTTCGCTCTGAGTCGCAGACCCATCATATCAAAGTGAATTTTCGGCCATCAAGAATGTCAGTGGTCCTCTATACCGATTTATGTATATATCAAAACCTAAGTTCCCCTTTTAATATTTAAATGTTCGTGTCAGCCTGCATTTCCTTTCATTAGAATGTGTCATTGCTGAGGTTATCACAATTTTTTCTGTCACATGTTCGGTTTTCCTCATTTAAAGTTTATATATAATTTATTACCGTTCTGCTTTGGCGCGTCACCGTTCAAGCATTTCAAATGAAAGGTAAGTCGATTTGATACCTCAGTACAGTCAGATATCTTGAATGTTTCCCTCGATTTGTTATTTGGCTGAGTTACAATTAAATGAAACGTCTGACTGTCTGTCTGTCTGTCTGTCTGTCTATTCTCCGTCTGTTCTGTCTGTCTGTCTGTCCTCTCTTTCACTCTCTCTC
>LD345683.1:270233-284254 GCA_001465055.1 Ptychodera flava
CATTACGGTATCTTCTCATTACGGTTTAAAGAATATTTTACAATTAAGCATTACATAATATTCTGCCCTTTTTTGCAATAATACTTTTCTCGTTTATTTTCTTCCGTCCTTCCATCGAATTTTTATTTCAATCAAGAAAGGCGGTTGCACGTCATCTTTATCTGTACAGACACATTCAAATATTTAATGACACGTACTTTCAAATGAATGCTATTTTTCTGAAAAGGTACATTAATAAAATGCAATGATATGGACGAAAGAACTTTTTTCTTTATTATTCATACACGTTTAAGAATTTTTTTTAGAAAGAAAATTTGACAGTTTATTTTTACTCAAAGACGATAAATATTTTTGAAACATTTGGCACGCCGTAGTCCAGCCAATACACTTCAGAAACACTGGATACTAGTTTAATTACTTAAGGTATGCATTATACCCTGTCCTTAAAGAATAAAGTGAAAGCCGGTTCATGACACGGATGTCCACTCCCGATATTAAAATAACGTTCGTTCCCTGACAAAATGGAAAGATCAAACTGGAGGGCGCACCTCAGGCTACTGTGTCAGTCTCTAGGGCGTTTTCTTCTGTTTCAAAGAGCGTTCGACTCTCGCCGAAGGATAAGTCAGGCCGCACGTCACAAACAGAAAGGGGAAAGTGTGTAACAGAAATAGCAATTTTACATCACTTGGGCATATTGAGGAAGTACAGTGAAAACACCACGTGGACTTCTCAAAGTTGTATATTACACAAGAAACACAGAGTTGATATAATTCTTTAATCAAGCAATAAACTTCTGTCCCTCGGTTGGTTGTGTTTATTATATTTGGGATAGTCACTTAAATTTAGCTGTTTTTCGCTGCCTTTTAAGGTTAGGTGTAGAGAAGAATGGTGTGAATGTGCGACAAACGACAGCAAGACCTCCTCAGTTGTCATGAAACAGCCAGTGAAACCTTGTCTTTGGCAGGCCCGGCAGTCCCGCCATGCCTCCGTGACTAGATATTGAACCTATTCCTTCGAGGGAAGAAGCCAGCCTTCTGAAGAGACAAAGATGTTCTTTTTCTTAGACACTTGTCACATTTATCAATGACAGAGACGATTACAATGTATGGTAGAAATTGAGATTTGTTGGACGCGATGGATTGCAAGGCTTATTAACAGGGCAGATAAAATTTTACAGCTGTCTTCCTGCCAAAGCCGTTAATCACAGGGCACAGATTCTTCGATCGGGCCGTACACCTTGACATCTTAGCTTGCCTTACACCTGCACTTCCACATGTGTATGCTGTTGATCGTGCCCTATTTGTAAAATAAAGGACCAACTCTGTGAATTCTAGTCATTCTTTTACCGGCTGTAGGCTTTCTCTACGTTGCCTCGGTTGTCAAGAAATACCTTCGGATCTATTCATATAATATCCTTATTGTAATTCGATTAACCCTGTGACCTATTTGTCTTTCAACCTCTAACACATGTTCATTTCAAAACCAATAGCGACGATTTTATGAACATGAATATTTTCTCGGTTATTGGTCTCCGTTGGATGTAGGGGATAAAGAAAGCAGTAGACACAATCAGACAGACAGACAAAAACAGACAGACTCCATCAGACACAACAATAAACCGGAGAAAACATGCACGTGGCAAGCACTGTACGAAAAACGTACACACGAGCATGGACATGCCATATAAACGCTGGAAGACCAAGGCTTTGTGCAGACCCAGTGTGTACTGAAATAAATGTGTTATTTTACTTCAGATTCAGGATGCGTGACGTAGTTATCTTAGCATCTCTCTTTTTATCCAGATTTGCCATCCCAACTGACTTACTCAGATTTTGCATATCGATAGACTTGGGAATTCGTTTTGAGTCGAATCCATGATTTGAAGTGGCGGATACGGAAAAGAAAAGATTTACAGATACGAATAGTCGAAGTAACACTTGGCCTTCTTCAGTGCTGTAAATTTATTTGATGGATCTGTACATTTGTCATCTAAATTTTACAGTAGAATTCATACCATATGATTTACTACCTGTAGATTTAACTGAAGAGACTTGAAAGTGATGCTGCCACTGTCAGCGATAATGAGACTTTCGCCAGTTTTTCCTCTAACTACATTGGCTGTGGCAACAATGTTAACTGACGTTATGGTAATGTATATAGTGCAAGAATATTCAACACTGACAACAAATCATTTGCATAAAATTTTAATACCGAAACAATGCACCGATGCTGAAGCGTTGACTGATAAAGATGCTGGTGCTTTATGCATGCATGTATGAATTTGTGATTATTTGAGTGTGTGAGTGAACGAGTGATGATGATGATGATGATGATGATGATGATGATGATTGGAATAGTGACGGTGGCAATGACGCTGTTAACAATAATGTTGACTCTCAAGAAAACAATGATTATCATCCAATCATAATTATAGTGTGACTATCAGTTAAACCACACAGAATCACCTTATCGGTGGCTTACCAAGTGAATAAAACAGTATATATATATATTGTTGATCAACTGACGAGACCTATCAAATATGTCCAGTTTTGCTTTAGACCACTGGGAACGAATAGAAGCAAGCGAATTGAGTTTGATACTATAGACTCACACAGTTGTGCAAATTTCCAGCCTTAGTTTGTCTTAGTTTGTCATTTCATCAATTATGGCCTTAAAGGCATATAACTGACAAGATGTCCTAAAAGTGACAAGCTGACCTTCTAACATGATTTCTCTAAATGAGAAGATGTCAGTGTTACCCTTGAAATCTTTTCACGTATACACGCCCTGAAGTTTTCTAAGAGCAATCACCTTACGTGGTCAATGGATCACTATAAACGTCTCATTCGTTTCTAGGTGTTCGTCAGTATCTTGATTGCGACCTATGGGAATTTGAAAAAGAGAATGCTAACCTTAATTATAGATGAAAATGAAGGTCGGTACATTCTGTGAATTCGAATTCAAAAATAATACCTTCTGTGCGTATCCTTAGATTACTATGAACAACGTTCGTAGACTATGTAATCGAATTTTCAAGGGACTGCTCCTAGGCGAGTATAACGTCGTGTAAAGAAATCAGTCGCATGATGTTTGCTCTAAAGTTGCAATGTCAACACAGGAGGAACCCGAAGAAATGGGAAATACGTCAATGATTCATTATTTATTAGGAAAGTGTATGGATAATCTTTCGTGCGGACGACTGACAGTGCACATCGTTAGAGAGCATTCCTTGGCTCACACGATACTTCAAGATCGATCATTCCCTGGAAGCTGAGATTATCAGATCAGGAAACGAGAGCTAAAATTAAATGAATTAATTTAATAATTTATTAATTTATCAATTAATTAATAGATAATGTGGGAATATCATTTTACTCATCAAATTAAATATAAAAACTATTTTGTATCGCAATAATTAAAACTAATGACAGAAGTACAAATTTCACTGCCCTAATTGTTAATAACGGATCTAGTATCCATGTGCCCCCTCGTTTTTAAACAGACTTAACTATCCTTTTTTACGGCGTTGTGACCACGTTTACTTACTTCACTCAGTTAATTATCTATTGTATTAATTGTTGGTGCGTTAAAAAAACAACATGCTTAGCTTCTAATATAAAAATGTATGGAGAGGAAAGTTGACAGAATATATCAATGAATAAATGAATGAATGCATTTAATTAAATTTAGGTTTATAGAAAAATAGTTGTAGAGCGGCAATGGGTGATTTTAAATTCTAGATCGACAAGGTTTCAAAGAAACAGACAGAGGGAAACGAAAGCAAACTGACCCCTTAAGTGCAAGAGCCGAGTCGTAAACGATGATGAAATTATTCAAGAAACAGTTTTACGCAGGTCGAGTACAAATAAGAATCAAACTCTGATCATTGATTTCCTTTGAGAAAGTGAAAGGGGAAGAGGGACATGGAAGCTAGGCAAGCCTAAGGTCATGGTAAACGTTCTGTTGACAAGAAATATACCTGATGTGACGTGAGGTGTCGCAAAGGAAGCGGTGATTGAGAATGTTAAAAAAAGCATATCATCAAGTAAAGCAGATAACTGTCGCTGTGAAATGTCGTGAAACAACTTACAGTTTATAATATAATCAATTAAAAGTTTTATTTCTAGTTAAGGATCATCGCCTGCCGTAAAGTGGCAGATAGTTTAAATTGGCCGCTTTAGAGCAACGCGGGTTCCGTGAACCATTTAGGCCATTAAGATGATATCGAACTTGAAGAACTGAAATGACTTAAAATGCGTCACTGTGACCAAAACTATCGCGAGTTTACACACTAGTCTGCAATAAAAAGTTAAGATCACCGCTTTTACAAGCTAAAGCTTTCCATTTTGTTTTTTACTAATGTTTAGATTATTTCATTTTACTTTGACTCCATGGTTTGGCGTCTCTATTGGTGCCCGACATATTTGACAAACGATCTCAGGAGACTGCCTTGCACTTTATAGAATAGCAAGTTCCAAATGATACACAGTCGTTGCACTGCAGTAAGTCTTCTTCGTTTGACTCATGTCAGTCTCAGTTTGTTGTACAACAACATCATTACTGAATTCCTTGTTGCTTTGAAAGATATTCAGTGACATATATATATCTTAATAGGCAAAATAAAAAGAGGCTAATCAGAGGAACCATTTGCTTGTCTTGCTGAAACATAAAACTTTTTCACGGAAATACCTTTTATCTTTTCAGATATGGATGACTATTTTCCTCACATCCCTTAAGAGTTTCAATTTTATTGTTCGTTATCCACGAATAGCCAGCTAACTATCGCCAAATTCAGCTGCTTGTTATTCTGAGCACAACGCCTTCACTTGAGATTACTTATTGCTCAAATAGAGGGATTCCTAATCGAATGAAAAGAAAAATATGACTGCATAGATGTAGATGCAACAGCAGCGATGACGAATGAACCAGTGAGTAGATTTCTATTTATTTATTCATTTGCGATAGATTGCTCCAATAAGATGTGTCAGGCCTCAACGTTGTTTAACTTACTAATTGACTTTCTCGCTTTTCCAAAGAGCGAGTGTCCCATGGATCTGATTACATTCTCACTTGCATGTTTATTTATTGTCTGCGGTGTGAATCCTGACTCTAACTAGATATCACCTTAAATTTGGGGTCACATTCTCGCAAAAAAGTAGTTATAACTTACCTCCTAACTTAGTTGTAGATATGCCAATGGCATACGTTCAGTAAGTATAAACGAAGTTAATTTTTAAATTCAAAATATTCGTAAATTCGCATCCAAAACTTTTGTATCAATTCATTTAACAATTCTCCATGTTAATGTTTCTCATAGCCTCAAGTGCAAAGGTCACCGTATAACTGTAGCACACTCATTCATTTTGGATCGTGTTGAACGATGACGGGGTCAGATACTGATTTCAAAATCTCTTTGCACTTTACTTACGGTTGTCTACATCCGCCAGAGTCTTAAATCTATAGAGTTTTACTCAACGTCGAACCAATTAAGGAATAAAAAAGAGAACCCTACGTAATAATCCCACAGAAAGATTTCATACCATGCACCCATTTACCGCAGCGAATGTACTGCCAAACGGATTTATTTTAAGGGACCTTGTGATAGTGTATGGCGTCAGATGACACGAATATGCGAGTTGAATTTCTAATCGTTCTGGCTAAGAAGGTACCTTAGGGATACCGTAACCGACAAATTCCCAACAGAAAGCTGAACTGTCTGTGTCTATTAGGCTGGCAAAGGCAGAAACGTAAAGTATTGAGCCTCACAGATGCCAATAATGGCCTGATATTAAAGTACATCGTATTTCAGTTGCTACCCTAGAGACTGAACAGCACAACTTATAAAATCGCTTTTGTTTACCCATGTTTATGCCCCTGGAGTGGTTCAAAACCATCAATGGCGGTAAAGATTATCGGAAGTACCCAAAAACACCCTGGGATTTTTTCTATTCTATCGAGAAACGATAATTATGTAGTGTATCGAGAGAGAATCTATTGAGGGACGACTCCTGCCGGCAAAATGAAAATGTATATTTAATAAACCCAAAAAGATATGTAATACATACTCGATTACGAACGTTTTTATGATACTAACATCAGGAAACATAACAAACTCTTTGAAATTATCAAAGAGGGCAACTAAAGAGGCTTACTGTGATTCGATGGGGAAATGTAGTCATCATAGTAAAAGCGTGTAATACTGAGGTTGATTTTCGATGGCATTTTAAGTTGACGAATATTCATTGATTCATGATAAGTACCCCGTGGATGAGTTAGAGTAGGTATTCTTACTTCAAGGTTTACGGCCAACTGGGATTTCTTTTGATATTTTGTCAAGAATTATGCTATTACATCGTGTTCTTGCTGCAGTGAGGTCATGAAGAACGGGAGAATTCGTGACCTTATTCACGTTTTATGTTCATCGAAGCTATATATACGGCTAGTTTTCAATCGGGTCCGAACTCACAACATACTATATATCAATAATTATAGTAGGCTTGTGTAATGGACCATAATGAAATATTAGTATCAGTTTACTTATATTCAATGAAAGCGTTGTGATTCAACATAGCGTTATATTTCGATATCCAACATCTTTTTACAACACCTAATTCTTCACACTCTGAACGCTTTAAAACCTTTGTAGACTTGCTACATTCAAGATAATATTATATAGGGCTCAGCCCTTGGTGTCGCGCCAGGGGTTAAGATTGGCAATGTTATTTGTATTGATTCATAATAAAATGTAATTAATTGTTACTTCATAAACGTTTATATGACAACTATGCCCAGTTTCCCTCTGATGAAAGCAGTTCACGTACGTACACGACGTCAAACCCTGCAGCAGAGCAGGTATAGATTTCTGTAACGAATAAAAATTTTGGACAAAAATTGGCAATTTTTACAATGATAACAGCCTATTGCGTTAAACAAGGGACGTATTATGCAATCATTATCATTGCAATGGTTACCGCACTGCCCACCTTCCACTTGCAGGCTGAAAACACGGTCCCTCGTGCTGAAAACTACAGCGTTCCGTCTAAAAACTGGCAATTTTTGAATCTAATTATTGACACAGGGGGCGCTTTTCTAAAATTCATTCCCAGCATTCTTTGCGTATGCCCCCGTTCATATGCACGACAGTTTTCTCCCTTTATCTACATAAACGATATTTTGTATCGGCGACAAGGTGCATAATAACATTTACTGGCTAATAAAGAGGTATATTTTATAAATGGCATGTTATATAATAGTAATTTGTTTCGTATTTGTTTATTTACGAGTACTCAAAAAAAAAACATGGCGGCGCCCATGAAAGAAGGGTACACTTCCGGTTACTCGCATAGTATATTATAAATATGCGCATGCGTAGTCATTAAGCCGCTTGCGCGACTGTGAATATAAAAATTTATTTATAGGAGGGAGTGGACATAAACATATGACAAAAATATGATTTTGATCGTAAGTGCAACTATTTCATTCAATACTTTTCTTTTATTTGACCTATTTTCATTTCATTCATCACAGCCCTAAAGCAAAAAATGCAGCCTCCTCTATCTTAAACTTAAGACAATCATAACGCTGTATGACAATAACATAATGTGCAAGCGAGCAATGTTTCACTGATACTGTAATAGTTTAGCGAACAGTAGATATATTTGCAAATATTGCTTTTACAAAATCGAAATCATAATTAAGACAAGGGAATTTCACTAATTGCAAACAATGTAATGACAACTAGAAATCATTATCGCAATTCTGACGTATGTATTTGAAGTGTGTCATTATTCGCAAATCCTCCTCTGCTGTCGTCCATACTAACAATCTTTGGTGTCGATCTGACTTAAATGATTCAAACTGATTTCAAATATTGTTATCGTTCTTCATAAAGGCGTGTATGTTTAGCTGAGACTCTGTGCATGAAATCTGGCGGCTTCACGTAATACGAGACCTAGCTGTATCATTAGTATTATATAAATGGAACATGTCAGCTTGTTACGACTCTTGCATGATTTGATCTTTCTTCCTTTCTTCAGTTACGGTGTCTTTCCGTCGACCCTGCCTACCATCGTCTTCCTGTCCTAATGGTTATTGAATTGTTGACTGAATTCTCCATCAAAATGGAAAGGTCACATTCTGTCGTTTTTAATTCACTTTAGCAATTAAAGCTGGCGATAGCTGATCCTCTGTACGGCGTGTATAAATACAAATTGACTCAGGGATTGACAGGACACGAATTAAGTCGGCCGATTGACGTGACTGTTAACAAACGAGTGCCGACTTACGTGATCTTGTTATTTTCTGATCGCGTGGCTTCCCATCTGTAATTGAGCGTGCCGAGTATAATGTATTGGGTGGGCATTGATGCTTGGCCCACAAGTCTGTCGAGATTTTCAAGATTTTGCTCTCCTAACATAGTGTGGTTTGTATGACAGTTATCTAATCTCTGATGATGTCACGTGAAGCCCAGCCTATTTGATTCAATAATTCTCTATTAATGAAGACATCATAAGAAGGACATGAGGGACTATATCTTATTCACCTCGGGGGCAATGGAATCTTCCAGAATCATTTTTCAATGCAATTTCCAGCGTGTCGGATTATCGAGTTAGTTCCTTAAGTGGTTTTTTGCCGGCAAAATGCCCACAAAAACGTAGTTAGGATTTTCGTAATGTCAAACCCCAGACTATTTGAAGATAGAAAAAAAGTACGTTGGTTTCGGTATGTAGCCAATATTTCTTTCAGTTACTTCCTCTGCAAATACCCTAGGTGTTATCGCTGAACTCAAAAGTGTAATGAACTTTCACCTGAATGAACACAAGGCAATGCAAAAGTCTACCCATCCTCTTGATGCAACGTTTTAACAATTGCATAGTTCCACAAAGGCGTTAAAAGAAGTCTGATCATCTTGGTGGCTCTGTGTCTCTTATGATAATGCACTTTTCCCTATGGCACTGCAGATTGCATATGTACGCATATCGGTTTATATCGTTATGGTAAATGGTCCAATATACCTACTTATGTAAGGATAAGCCTGACCTGCAAGTAACACATTTGCTGTGCAGTCTGAAGCAGAAGAAATATTTGCAACAATATAGATACACAATCAAAAGATTAAGTTATTGAGGTATTGACCGTTAGATCTTTAAGGGGAGGTGGTCAGGATACCATCAGACACGTTTTTCGCATTTCAAAACTCACCAATTATTCTTTTCGGACTATCTGCATAGCAAGTATACTATTTTCAGTATACATTCACTTAATGTGAATATTTTCATCACATTTTTTTTCAAGTTTTACTACGCCTCCGAAGAATTAATGGTCAATCCCTAGGGTAAGGCGAAGAGGTGTAACCAACCTTTTTTACAATTCGTACACAAGCTGTAAAACAGGCGCCGAAATTGTTTATATTAACATGTGTTAGGAAATGTGAATATTTTCTCAATCTATCACACGATGAGTTTTTATAAGCTTATGCACATAGCAGAAATAGTCACCCATCTCTGGCCAGGTGTGATGACAAAATCACCAGTTTTCGGTGAATTGACTAATCTTTTCATGTGAATTTTGCTTGATAAATGGATGTTATTCTGATCATGTCATATCTTATCATATCATATCATATCATATTATATCATGTCATATCACATCGTGTCATGTCATGCTTTTGATATGATATCATAAGTCATTTAACGCCATGATTATCATGACAAATGATTATATAAAAATATGTAACATATAGTTATGTGCTTCATATAATATTTCGTTTATTGCGTTCCTGTATGAAGCCTACCATTTTAGTGTGCAGAAAATATCTTTATATAGTTTTGCTTTCTATTCATCATGCAATCACTTCGTCAACACTATTTCTAAGCGACACTTATTCAGCTGCTCGTTTCTCACAGCGTTGCCTGTCATCGCGTCTAGATCACAGAATGCAAGTCTCATACATCAAATCTAGTAGTACCGAGCAATCATTACAAGAAGGAAATTAGCGAACCTCGAAGAGGGTGCATTGTGAATTTTAGATCAATCAATATTGAAAAAATCTGACGCATGAAGGATGAGACAGTATTTTGTATTCTGTCTCTAAAATAGTTAGGAAGAAAGTCGAGGGAACAAGAAAGCAATCCTACAACCACAAGTTACTACGCTTACGTTGTTAAATACAATTACATCCTAATGGTCGATTTGCCATCAGACAACCTTATTGCTCCTCAGCGAGACCTACAATTTTGAGAGGACACTTTTTATTGTCCATCCGGTTTAAGGAATCAAAAACAGAATTCAGAAAGGGACACTGGCATGTAATCAATCTCGTTTTCTATCACCCAATGGAAATGACCTTTTGAGGTGACTGATATACCTCCTATTCCCGGCGTCACAGCCGGCTTGGCTAGAACACCAAGAAATGATCAGATGAATCGTGGTCTTCAAAATTTCATCTTCACATTGGGGCTTGTTTAACAGCCACTCGGGAGGTGTATATTGTGGGCAAGAGCCCTTCGGGGAACGAGCTTCTGTTGTTCAAAGTGATTATTTGAGATAATGATGGTTCGTTTGTATCATTCAATTTAGGATTGTGGATGTTGAGCCCGCTAGGTGCTCTCATGTGAGAATGTAAACACCAAAAGACTGGCCAATTATTTTTCACCTGCGGGCAATACGTATTATCTGCGTTTATAATTCCTTCACGTATACATACACCCTTGCTTGGCTATAATCACGGAATACTCTTTACGTACCGCTGGTTGTTTTCACGATTTCCCCCTGCGAGCTGCTCGCTAAACAAAATTACGCCAGGCTCGTGCTGTCGCCGAATTCCTCGCGTAACTTTATCCGGCAAACGGAAAAAAAGCATTGGCTTCACACTGAAAGCTAGTTCCTTTAAAATTATTGAGTGTGCAATAAAAGAAATCCATGGAGGCTCTCGTTCGGGCCTTGTAACTTGTCAGTCGGGGTCTCAAGCGAGTTCGGATGACACATGTTATCATTACTGTCGCAGAGTTATCTCGCCGTATTTTTCCTGTTTGTAATGTTTCATTGAGGCCCATGGGATAGTAATTGATTTCTTTAAGGTCCTGACCTTGCTAAAATGACAACTTTTATGTACAGAGTCCCCTGCCAATTGCTGACAGTGTGAAAGTCCGTAAAATATGTTTGCCGAGATGACGCTCACGATTTGCCTGCATTTGGCATTGTTAACACAATTCTCGAGAGAAATGTTATGTTTCTTTAGAAAACTGAGTCGCGAAATGAAACCAGGGTCATAAATCATGATATCAAGATTTGGGATTTGGGATATTTTAATGGGATTGTATCTCAGATAGAAAACCATATCTACATGCAGGTCGAAATCTCCGAAGGCAATTTACACATGAATAAGAAATGAAACTACGATCACAATCACATAGGCACATGCGAGATGACACATACAGACAGACAAACAAAAAACAAACGGACAGACTGACAGACATTCAGACAGACATAAACAGAGATAGAGAGCGAGCACCATTTGCGGATGAATCTTTTTCTTTACAGGCAGTCAGCACCATGTTATCAGTGTCGCCTGAAGGAACTTTTGAACACAAAACTATCATATCAGGGACCCTGCAAACTACACGTTGGGTTGTCTTTGTCATGCCCTATGATCATGATAATACAAGGGATGCGATAAGATGGTAATGCGTCCAATATTTAGAGTATCATTGAGGATTTCGTATTTGCATCCATAGTGTGACTTATTAAACCGTAAGCCATACTGTGCACCTCTCGGATTCCATTTGCTTTCTTCTATGTCTAACTCTATGATTTGATAACACTAAAATTACTTCTTGGCGGGGCTCAAAAAACGATGCCGCTTGTAAATATAGTAATGCAGTTAACATCCCCGGGGAAAGGTCAGGGCAAAGCAGCGTTTGAGTAGAGCAGGAACCACCCGTTAATCATGTGACAATTTCGAAGGTTTGTCTGGTCTTTAGAAATGTTCATCAACATGACTAATTTTGGTTGCAATGTTATATCGATCGTGAGTCTGTATAGAATAACAAACTAACAAACAGACTGGCAGAGTTATAGATAGATAGATAGATAGATAGATAGATAGATAGATAGATAGATAGATAGATAGATAGATAGATAGATAGATAGATAGATAAATAGATAGATAGATAGATAGATAGATAGATAGATAGATAGATAGATAGATAGATAGATAGATAGATAGATATAGTATTACGTAAATTCAAATTCCATACATACCGGTAATAATCAAACCTTTTGCTGTTATGTGCATAAGTGGAATTTCGGACATCATTACATCATCATTAAAGATTTCCCGTTTGTACCGCTTTTGATCGTCTGCATCGGCATATTTCTTTTTTGAGAAGGTGCGCGTTTTTTATTTCCTCGTTGCTATTGCGTATGACAGTATAAATGTCTGGCGTTTTACGACCGCCATCTAAAGTTAAATCAAGTATACAAGATGTTCTATATATGCTAGTTCGCAACAAAATCAGTTCACTCTGAGGAGCTGAATTTTTTTTTAAGGCGGAGTCAGTCAACTTGAATAGTTGGCAGTTTAAATGGATCTGTAATGATCCAAGCATATCAAGGAAAGGGTTACGTTAAGAATTAAAAACAATACTTTACTGAAACACTATTTGCTTTCAGTGTGTTGACACTGAGATCCTCACATGAATATTTTCATGAGAACTTTCGTAACGAGAATTGAGCTGGTGACGGACGCCCCCACAAGCCCAAGCTGTGGTTGTGAAGGAGAGAATCACCATTGAGCTCTTTTGACAAAAATGGCACACACATGGTCCAGAGGCTAAATCTTATCCTCCTTTTGCACACGATTTCAATGGCGACTACGTAGGTGACTGGAATGATATCTCCGTGCGAGGACATCTTGAACTTGAAATCGTTTGCGCAAGAGTGATTTCCCTGGATATTCGACAGAAATAAATAATCAATGAAGGATGTTTTCACAGGAAATCGAAGAACGTCGAGAACAAATGAGGGAAGTAATCTAAAGGGTTGGCTATCTAAAAGTTTTTTCTCTGTTATCAGAGAGCTATTTTAAGTATTGTCTATTTTTCTTCATCACTTTCGAAAATCTTATAGCGCTCTCGTATTTATGCAACGAACAACAGCAGAGCACATAACGGTATCCGACGTACATGATCTAAGTATAACTTCATTACAATTAATTTACGTCACCTCTGAAGCCACAGTTCTGAAAAGGAATAATTTCGGCAGCGCCTGTTGGCATTACTTTTCATTGTTTGATGTCTAATGCACGTATGTTTCGTGTGTTACTAAATTAGGAAATTAACTTCAAGTTGCAATGTACTTTTATCGGTCAAGATTTACTCTAGAGGAGAAAGATACAATCGATTAGTTTACTGACGATAGGTAGCCTGCGAATAATACCAATGTGTTGCTGTAATTGGGTGTTTAAATTTATAGCCCTGTGGCTATAAAGTGCTTTCGACACAGTGTTAGTGTTGAAGCCTTGTCGTGGACTGTGTTTTGTCACCTCGTATTGATATGTCTGTTTCCCCTGTCGCTAACATCGTTCTGTCGATACAAGCAGTGTGTATTTTAAGTCACTGTCTGCCTTGCTCAGACTCTCTGTCTGTCTGTTTGTCTGTCTGTCTGTCTGTCTGTCTGTCTGTCTGTCTCTGTATTGTGTCACCTCGTCATGATATGTCTGTCTGTCTGTCTCTGTCTCTTTTTGTTTTTGTCTGTCTGTCTGTCTGTCTGTCTGTCTGTCTGTCTCGCTCTCTCTCTGTCTCTCTCTCTCTCTCTGTCTCTCTCTCTCTCTCTCTCTCTCTCTCTTGTGATATAAACATCATATTGTCACCTCGTCATGATATGCCTGTTTCCCCTGTCGCTACCAGCGTTCTGTCGATACAAGCAGTGTGTGTATTTTAAGTCACTGTCGGCCTTGCTCAGACTTTCTGTCTAAGCCTGTCTGCCTGCCTGCCTGCCTGCCTGCCTGTCTGTCTGTCTGT
>LD345683.1:284745-304563 GCA_001465055.1 Ptychodera flava
CTCATGAATTTAGATACATTCAAAACCGATTCTTCAGATGATATCTTGATCAAGCTCCGGTTCATGCACTCGCAAACATGATCGATCATGATGATGAGAGGGCAATGTAACATTGGAAAGTGGGGCATGGCTGATTGGGGCTATAGCATTAAGACATATACATATTCTGAAAGGAAATGCTGAAAGTCATCGGAACTGATTGAATCAAATGAGAAATGTGTAATATACATCAAGGAAAGCCCTGCCACGTGATATACATATAATGTTACTAAGCGGATTGATTTAAACATTATTTCTGGTTGTGATGTTATTCACTGTACACGATTTTGAAAGTATAATGATGAAACATTAAACTAAAAATATACGAAAAGTATATTCCTACCTTGTTGTCACTGGTGCATTTGTTTGACAGTTTTTATAACTAAAATATAATAAAAATTCGATTTTCAATGCGTGTTTTGTTGGAAATTAATATACCGGTAGACTTCAGACTCGAAATGACGCTCTTGGTAATGTTGTTGAAGTTAAGATAAATGTACATTTAAAAAACCTGCACAATATCATCTTGACGGGAATTAGTATTACATTCTTTGGTTGTGAGTGTGAAGGTAGAATATATTGTATGTAGGTTTATTCTGTCAAAACTGGGCAGGAGCACATACAAGATCCGAATGCCGAAAACCAGCGATTCGTGTATGTGTATAAGATACAGCAATTTGCAAGGTAGTCCGATCTTTATGGCTCATTTGAGCTCACAATTTTTAAGTGTACGAACTGTAAAGTCCAAAATGCCTAGTTGTTGGATGCGGGCTGCACTGGCTGGGGATGATGTGTACGCATCGTGATTCTTTTAGGGACTGTCCTTCTGAGGTTTGTGTATTTGGCACTGTAAGCAAAATTACTATAGGTAAGCGGACGAGTAGGAGGCGGTTTACGGAATTTAACGGTACAGTTTGCCAGTAAAACTCCGAGGCCCGCAGGGCCGAGGAGTTTTACTTGCAAACTGTACCGTTAAATTCCGTAAACCGCCGACTACGAGTTCGCTTAGCGTGTTATACCACGAATTTGCCGAGTTTTACAGCCTTGTTTGCACGCCGAAAGTTTGTATGTGTAATTTTAGTGCAGTGCAAGTTTAAACGTTGGCAGGAAAACATTGACGCGTTTTGACACTTTGTTGAACGAAAGTATAAAAAAATAACCCATAATTGGATAAAACAAAGTTGACATGTGTTGCTATTGTAGTGAAATGACGTGGTTGAGCACCTTGTTTGATTTGAATTTTATCAATAAAGTTTGATTGGTTGGTTGGTTGGTTGGTTGGTTGGTTGGTTGAATGAAGTGAACAGGTGTTTGCAAATCCACGTTGCAGGCACGCTTTGCTCATTTGCGTCAAAACGTTTGAGCAGCATACATACAATTGCAGAGTCGCTCTACATATTTCGATATGGCCGAACCGACATGATTGACTGGGAAACAGAGTTCATCCTATCACAGATTGATATCGATGATAAGGACGATTTTCAACTCACTGAAGTGCACAAAGAGTTTCGCTTTCATCCTCCAGTCGATCAAGAAACTGTGGAGCATTACCAGAAATCACGTATTCCGGACAACACTGCCAAAATGAACCGTTGGGGTGTAACAACATGGAATGTATGGATGGCTCAGAGAAATGTTTTCTCTGAAAATGAAGCTCGTCGCACAGGTAAGCCTGCAGAATATGTACCATCCTTGACTGAAGGAATACAAGCACAGGAACTCAATTACTGGCTTTCTAAATTTGTAATTGAAGCAAGACGGCAGAATGGTAACCGCTACCCTCCAGATTCCCTGAAACAGCTGTGTTGTTCGATAGCACGTCATCTTCGAAATAACTGCAACCGTCCTGACTTGAACTTTATGGACAAAACCAATGGCACATTTCTTGGATTGAGAAACACTTTAGACGGCGTCATGAAAGAACTTTCGCGCGAAGGTATTGGTACAGTGAAAAAACAAGCCCAGCCGTACACTATTGAACACGAAGAAAAAACTGTGGCAGCATTCCTTTGATACTTCGACTGCACTTGGTTTAAGTTATGCGGTGTACTTCTACATGTGCAAGATATTTGGGTTACGCGCGGCTGATGAACATTCAGGTTTAACTGTGGATCAATTATCTTTCCAGGACGACCATATCGGTGAATATGTGGTCTTTCCCGGTAAACCTACAAAAACTGATCAAGGTGGTTTATATCGCAAGCCTGGTCAGCAGTTCAAGACCATCAAACATTACGCTCAACCAGAAAATCCTCGTTGTGTTGTGAAATTGTTTCAGACCTATTTGTCGTATATTCCAAAGAAAGGGCCATTCTATAGACGACCTCTTGCTAAAGCAACGGACGGGAAAGTGAAATTCTCTAAACAGAAGATTGGAGTTCATACACTGCGTAAATACTGCCAAGAAATGACGACCAAAGCAGGAATTGATGGCTACTTCACTGGACATTTTGGAAAGGCAAGTAATGTATGCGTTCTATTGAAATGTTTAACAGAAAACAAACGTAAACTCGCTAGTCACTAACTGAGTAGTATTTGCTGACAAAATATTTTACAATTTCTAATATTTAAAATGTGTATGCTGACAGGTCACACAGGCGACGAGTCTTTATCGTCAAGAGTTTGACGAGCAGTTGATAACTGAACGAACTGGACACAGAAGTTCAGCGATTAGAAGTTACAAACGCACCAATGAAGAACAAGTGAAAGCTGTATCCGATGCTCTTCAACCACCCAAGCCAAAGATGGAAAAGAAAAATCCTGTCATTCCGGTGCCGACCGCCACAATCGGAAATCCAAGCTGCACCGCCACGTCAGAGAAAGTCACTCCTGCAACTGAAATTGCAAGTACAAACAAAACTATGTCCAGACCACAATGAGTGCGGTACTGCGTGTTTGCCTGTAAATGTAACTATTACTAAAGGGGACAGAAAACTTCACATTCAGTTTTGACAAGTGACTTTAAAATCGTAATTTTCACCTTCCAATGATTGGGATAACAGTAACTTTACCACATAGTGATATTTGCAATCGATACCGTTATTTCATTCACGGTGAGTTATAATTGATTTTGAGATGTACTTGAGAAATTTATTCAATCTGATGCTTCTTCGTTGAAAGTTTCTTAGCTCTGTATACTTGATGGTGAAATACATTTCATTTGGTCAATATGTCGCTTTTAGTGTTTGTTGACCCGTCATCACTCTCCGCCTCGTGCCAATTGTTCAAACCATGCTTTCTAATTTCCATAACCGAATATTTTATAATTACCACCCGGCTTTCTTTTGTTTAAAAAGTGTCCGATTTACAAATTCTTTTGTTTAAAAGTGTCCGATTTACTAGTAAATCGGACAGTTCTTTTGTTCAAAACTGTCCGATTTACTAGTAAATCGGACACTTTTAAACAAAAGAATTTGTAAATCGGACACTTTTTAAACAAAAGAAAGCCAGGTGGTAATTATAAAATATTCGGTTATGGAAATTAGAAAGCATGGTTTGAACAATGGGCACGAGGCGGAGAGTGGTATAACATGTTTTAGCACAGGTGCTCGATTTTACCGTTTATTGTATTGGTAGGTAGATGACCGTTTCCCTGAAACGTTCATCAGTTTGGAAAACGAACAAAAATGAAGGGCATAGCAAAACCTTGTTTCAACACTGCTGCCATGGTATTCTCGAGATGCAGTATGTAATCCGGATCCGCTTCAAACCGAGGCAAAGACAAGTTGCACTTTCTTTCAATAACCACTCGAAAAATACGGGATGCAGACTGACGCACTCTAATCGTAGGTATAGAAGATAATGACCATTCATAGAGATGGTAAAACGCCCGGCTCATTAATAACTGTAGTCACTAAGTACTACGCTCTGTGAGATAAAAGCAGTGGATAAATACTTATGAGTAGACCCCAAAGGCCAAAAGGTCACCCACTTCCGACATTGCATGATTCATTCGAAGACCCAAGAATACAAATGTAAGTATTAACGTTGTTGAACAAAAATACTGAGTGAGAAGGTAGAGCTGCTTTGAAGGTCACGTGCTCATGTGTGCGACAGAAAGCTTTTAAAGTTTCAGTCCGCGAGCACGGTTTATTCAGCCGGAATGACTGGTACCTTGGAGACTCACAAACTGGTCAACTTGATTGAAGTTAGAGCCTACTTTTACGACTGATATTTTATGCATAGCATTTTGAATTTTACGTCCGTTTGAAGCGTGGATAAATTGAGGGTAGTGTGATGTTTATATCACGGTTACATTGCATTATTATGTTTTATTTCCGATCGTTGTTGCTATGTAACATCTTCGCCATTCACAGTGCAATCTATCCAAAATTCAGTTGATTTCATTCCTTTCCATTGCAATGGAATGCAAATAAATTACCCAAGAGCCTGGTTGGGCAGGTACATAGACATGATATAAATACCATGTACACATTTTAAAAGACACACAGCGTTATCATAATTATGCCCCTAACAAAACCTATGGACCTTTGACAATAACATTTCTTATATAAAAGCAATATTTGATACAGGGTGGAATGAAAGACAGCAAATGAATATCAAACAGACATATTTACACGGCAATATCATGATTGACACTTTATTCTTGAAAACATAGTTTATGAAATAACACTGTTTAAAATCAACAGTCACAGGACTTATCAAATTCGTAGAGGAGGAAAACAAAATTTCTGCCAATTTTCTCAAAGCTATGGTATGTGTTGAGATATAGACAACGTTCCAAGTAGAGACGAGTTGTCGTAGTTTAAGCCAAGTGAACTTTAACTTGTTATTGTTTTTTTCAGATTTTTGGTCATTTCATGTGTGGGACTATCAACCACGTGCCAATTTCTTGCGTTGCTCCATAAAGCACGGCGAACCAACGAACGTTCGGTATAGCAAAACAGACAGTACATGTTTGTTGACAAGTCCGGACAGAAATCCCAAAGTCAACAATGGCATGACTGGTCGTGCATCTACAGGCTGTGTTGCCACGACGAAGCAAGAGCTTTCTAAGGTGCGCTAGGGAGTAGAGAGTAGACTTTATAGAAGCATTTGATTCAATGTACATTTCAGTGCAGAATGTACGGTTCCTATTCAGAAAGTAGAAATGTGCAGAGCAATAAACAAGCTTAAAATAGATCAGTAATGCTGAACAGTGCGAGAAACCTTAAAAGATTCTCTTAGGGTCATAGGATTTAGATATCTTGACAACAACCGGAAACAGAGTATTCACATGCCGGAATAAGTTACACCAACTTTAAATTCGAGTAATCCTGTAAGCTACTTTCTACATAGGCAAGTGTGTCTGCAAAACATAACTGAGCCAGCCATTCAAAACTATTTAGCTTTAGGGATGAACCATGAAATCTTCCGAGGGGAGGCGGTAAATTGACAATTTCTCTAGATTTTGCATGACATGTATGATGTATTACCCAGAATTCCTACCTTGTTTTAGTCGACAGTCACGTGATTTTCTTTTTGCAAAACCAGCAAAATTGCAAATTATCATATGGTAATTTTGACAATCTTTCCCCATATGTTTGACAACCTCCTAAAATCTCGTGCCCGATCCCTGGGTGAAATGTTTGTCTGACGAAGTCAGTCGTCACCAAAAATATCACCATTAAGAGCTAGAATGTCGAAGATTCGTAATGAGAAGGGAGTTTAAGATACTTTTTTTCACATTATTGACCATTTTAACAAAAAACCTTCTTTTCAGCATTACAATAGAGACAGCGGTCTCTGTCCTCAAATAATTTGTAACGATATACATCATCGTAGTTGTTTACAACTGCGTGCAAAATGGAAACACATCAAATTGGCCAAACAGAAATGTGCTATTTGTATGCAAATCACGTCACAGCGCCCATTTTGCAACAATCTGCCTGGCATCAAATCGCCTTGCATGATCAAGAAAGTAACCTGTTATTTTTTAACCTGAAGTTACTCTTCGCTGTGGGAGCCTTTAATAAATTTATAGGATATAAATAAGATTAAGAGTGAAGCTTTCATTATAATTGGACCTTCCTCACGGAATATATAGTGACATTCTCGATGAGAAATTGAAGTTGGATTTTTAAAACCAATAATTCATAATTAGTGATTAATGGCCTTTATTGACAGTGATAACACAATATGGTATGCAAATGAGCCAGCTAAACGCAGGGGATTGGATTGTGTCATTCTCGATATAGAGATCAAATTGCCTGCCACGAATTTAAAAGATATCATCATGTTAAACATGCAATACGTAACTTCTAGCCGTTTGTTGTCAAGCGTGGAATCAAGGACAATTCCAGGACACTTCCCTTAATCACACAACAGCAGACCTAACATGTATCAATATCCCTTTCCTCAACTATCCAGCACATGGTTTATATGAGAATATCATTCTCCTCTTTTACGTTGTCCTTCGTCAAAAATTTCAGCATTTAATGTATATTCTCACAACTAATATTCTAGCCTACATAAAGGATGAATCCACACATTACAATATGTGTATTCAAGTTCGAGGACCAAAGACGGATCAAAGCCAGCGATAAATCGACAAATGTAAGTATATCAGAGAATCGTATCTTCCTGCAAAATGAACCGTTTAAAAATTTGAAGCATTCATTTTATGCCCTACCAATTCACTTTTGAAAATGATATAGGCACTGTAATGGCTGATGTTTTATCACATTAGTCACGTACTACTGTCAGTCACCGGGGCTTAATCCCTGACTGTGGTCGGTGTAAGGTGACGTACCAAACCCTGCCCTGTCCCGTGGAATTGGAATTGCTGACCACCCATCGTGTAAGTAGTAAACCGACATCTGTTTACCAGTTTCAGCGTCTGCAAACCTTGAACGTTCTCTCATTAAATGATTTGATGTTAGTAGAAAATACCAACATGGTATAAAAATAAGTTCATTTATCTTTAAATTAGTAAATCGTAAGGGAAATGCACATGTGCCAAGCTGGCTCTTAAAAGTCTTTAGGTAACTTGTCATCTCGGGTTTCTAACCTTTAACGAGAGAGAGAGAGAGAGAGAGAGAGAGAGAGAGAGAGCCGTTATATGATGCAGCGTGAATAACTGTTAAAATATGTGACACTGTCCATAATATTGTGTAGTTTTTGGTATGTCAATGGAGTAAAACGGGTAATGTTATTGTCGACGAGTAAATCTAGTCCGGGCCTACTGACGTCATAAATATAACGATGACGTCTTACATCGCAAACATACAATACAAGCTGAGTTAACAGTTTTAACTCAGTGTATTTCGACTTGATCTTGGAAGTAGCACAAGACACGTCATTGCACCAGCTGAAAAAATAGTGGTACTGTATATCGATAGTTACAGCTAGTGGGAGTTCATCGTCCGCTCGCACGGGTCCGTTACTTCCCACTAATTTTCAGGGAGCATCCAGCCAGCTGCCCGAACAAGAGACCTTTGCAAGCGAAGACGATTGAAGTCCAACTTAGCGTATTTCAGGTGGCTGTTCAGGGTGAACGGTTTTGACGCGTGACTAGGAGAAAATGATCTCGCAAGAA
The DNA here is from genome assembly GCA_001465055.1 of Ptychodera flava. Lineage (NCBI taxonomy): Eukaryota > Metazoa > Hemichordata > Enteropneusta > Ptychoderidae > Ptychodera > Ptychodera flava. The sequence goes on from LD345683.1 coordinate 292,322, forward strand.
CAAAATGAAAGACTCTCCCAAGTGCAAATGACGTGACAGATCATCGTAGATAGTGCTTGTGTCGGACCAACCGACGCTGTATAGATTAAAATAGCTCCCATAACCCCGCTGCAATGAATCTTTGTAGACATTCATTAAAAGTAAAAAATGCCACCATGCGGGTCGTAGGATTTTTCACCCTCCTTTAAAACCTACACTCTTTTAAACGACTGAATTCAATGTTAACCTTTGAACTTCCATTCCGATAGCCCTATTATTCAAATGAAGAGGACAGTAATTAATTACTTCCCTCTGTTGGTATTCAAGAAGGGCATGGGGCACTGTAGCTGCTATTTGACAAAAAAAACTCCGGCGGCCCGAGAGATTTTCCGCCACGAAACAAAGGTACCGAGTAGAGTGCCCAACTGGCTTAAGAGTACTTTAATGTACCGATGCGCAGTTTCCCGGTTAAAAAAAAACATAATAAACAGAAAAACATCTTCAGACATCATTCATGTGATTACATATTTAATTTATTCGGTGAACTTCTAAAGATTGAAATCTCATTTTTTTGTAAATTTCTGGTAAAATTTCATAGCCCTTATGTTAGTGTCGTAATGCTTTCTGTTTAGGTGTAAACTTATTTACATGGGAGCAACCAATTCGCATAATCCCTTAAAATGTTCGTTCGCTATCGTAAATTTTCACAGGAACTACGAAATCGCTCTTGAATACAAATACGGTCCCAAAAGTCGTGTCAGATAAAGTGACTGTCGATAAGACTTTTCCCAAGATTCAATTCGTTTTTGTATGCAACTATGAATTAGATTCTTGGACATATCTATATTAGTATATTAGCCCTAATATGCATATGGCAGTGCTTTTTTACACTGTAGGGGAATAATTGCGTCTATCGCCTGAGCAACCGTGAGTTCACTTTTATCGTCAATTTAGAAATGCCGTGTATAGGTACGTAATCATGGGCAGGACAAGTATTACAGCGATCATTGATAAACCACACAAGGGAGAAGCTACATACAGCATAAAATATGCATACCCCTCTTGGCATTTGCAATGCATAAGGTACTTATGTGTATTCAGACTTTGTAAAATGGCATTTAGTCACTCTTATATTTATTGGATTTAATCGTAAGATATTTCATGGACACTATGTTGAATTATAAGATATTTTATGCAGACCATATGAACACACGCGGTCGTTAAACGTCTTACACGCTGGGAAATAGGACCCCGATCGTGATGTTGAAATAATAGTGTATGTAGAGACAAGGGTAGCCGTGTGTACCAAAGCGCGTTATCCATCTGCGCACAACGACCATAACTTCTGAAACATCCAATCAAAACACACAACTCAAACATGGGAGTAGGCAACGGCACCGTTTATACTGCTCGGCAATTTCGCAATTTGTTTTCTCGATTAAACTTGGTGAGTGATATCTTCCAGCGTATATATAATGGACGTCCGTTTCACAGCAGTCATAACTTTTAACGCAACACTTGACAGGAAAGTAAAACATTATAGTGCTTGTCGGCGGTATTCCAGTGACAAAACGTGAGTGATTTCAGCACTGCCATGAGATATACGATGGATCTATTGATACTTTCTAAAACAGAAACCGGCCTCAAGCGAGAGGGCTGTCAGCATAACTATTTTTCAGTATACCAAAGCCTATATCCGCCTTATGCTGTAAATGTATTTAGTACACTTTAGCACAGTCATGACGAATTTTTCAGGGCAGTGGTGGCGACGTCAGTTCGGCACGGAGCTTTAAAGTTGGCTTCGTCGGTGTCATTGATGACGATTATTTGTCTAAACTTTGCCAGTTTTTCCATGTCTGTCAGTCTCTGTTTGTATGTCAGTGTGTATGTGTGTAGTGCCTTGGATTTCTCCGTCGTCCATTGTCTCTTTGCTCGGTTCTGCCCTTTCAAGCACCCTTGTCGTCATAGATGTTGTCAAGGTCCTGTGGATCCCATCCAAATATGCTGACGTCTACGCAAACTTCAAACCACGGCGCTATTATTTTACGGCATGTGTCATAGCCGCTATGTGCGGATAAACTGTGTACACTCGAAAAATATGAACATCCTTGAACTACATTTTGGATTTGGAAAACCACAACGCCGTACAAAATACGATAAACCTACAGCTTAGACCGATAATCAACATAGCATAAGATATGTAAATCAGAACATGTTTGGAAAGGAAGGAAACCGATACAGGTCCATTTTATGTACCCGTCCATCCACTACTAATTCGTATAGTTAATTGCACGAGTAGGTGTGCTGTTACAGTTGTAATCACCACACTTATGGTCAGGAACTTGTAAACATCACGAGGCCGAAGGCCGAGTGATGTTTACAAGTTCCTGACCATAAGTGTGGTGATTACAACTGTAACAGCTCACCTACGAGGTGCGATTAACGACTTATACCACGAAAAACAGGCCAATCTTTTCTAAAATTTGAAAATTACTGTCAATAAATTGTCTACTTTTGATTTGAACACCCACAATGGAATGGAGTGATCCATTGTACGTCGAAAGGTTCACAGAGGTCATTATGCACCTGGCATGCGAGTTTGGGAGAATGACCTATCCCAGACAAGTAGGACAAGGGCTCTGGTCAACTGCAAATCTGCATTTGAATAAGGGCTAAAGAGTGGTATAATGCACCTGTGTAGAAGGAAACTATTTTAGTCTGATTGGTTAAATAAAATGGCTTGCCTCACTCTATCTTGTTGGCTATTGGCTTGCGAGAAGGAATTCAATCTGTAGATGCATGTGATTGCCTCGTGGATGCATCAGGCTTTCAATACCATTTTCGTGTTTTCGACTGGTCAAGATGGACCTTGTCAACTTGTCTGATCTGATTACCCAAGAGACTTCCAAGAGTTCCATGGACGGCCATGTAAAAACAACCAAGGTGGATTTTACACGGGCAAACTGCCCTATAAGAGCAGCCACTACTACGGAGCGCATAAAATCCACATGTGTACTTCAACTTATAAAAAAGTACTTGGCGATGATAACACCGGACGGGATTGTACTATCGATGACCCTTGCCAAGGGATAATCAAGTTCTCCTGCCAGAAAATATACGTCTTTACACAAAGCAAATGTGCAAGATGGCTTGGCCAGACTGCCAGCACACTGGATATTCTGGCAAGGTAATTTATTCTTTTACTAAAATATTTATACACAAAACGAATTCTGTAAAGTTATAAAATTAAATTCATTGACCAAAACAATTTGTTGTGTGTGCGGCAGTATCACAGAATCTCTTTCGACTATTCAACAAACATTACAAAAAGGCTGTACTTATTTCCATGATATTTGTCACATATGTCTTGTGTTTGATAATTTCAGGCGAATGCGGCAACATCTCTGTACCATCAGGGATTCGATGAACAGCTTATCAAAGAACAAACAGGTCACAGATCAGATGACGGTTTACGCGCCTCAAATGTATGTCTACTGCACAACAAAAGCATGTGTCGAATATATTACTACCACCTCCATCTATTGTTAAATCAGAGGAATCTGTAAGTAAACCAGTTTCTCTAGTTACGACAAAACGATGTAACAAAACAGACAAGATTGGTCCAACCCAAGAAGACGCCGAATCTAAAGATGGACAGTCTTCATCAACAACTCATGTTGCTTACATTGAGCATGGTCCAAAGAAAGTTAAAATTGAATTATAAAATGTGATGCTATAACATATCAGTTGAAGAAATTGTCTTCATTTTGTTATTGAATGTGTGAATGCTTTAGACATCTCGACTTGACCTATTGTTCTCTTGCAAATAAGTAATCAGTCATACTTTTTTTCATATGTAAATAAGTAATCACTACACTTTTATTGATATGATAATGATTTTCTTTCATTAAAGTGTGGTGATTACTTATTTACATATGAATAAAAGTATGACTGATTACTTATTTTGCATAAGAACAATAGGTGTAAGTCGTGTTTTCAGGGATAAATGGATGGCAAGAACAATAGGTCACATGACCTGGAGTGGTATAACATAATAAAGAGACACGGGAGCGAACCTATGCGTGACGTGATATCCAACCCTGGATTATCGTAATACGCATTCAGAGTCGAACATTCTGTAACAGCGCCTCACAAACCCATGAATAAATCAACAAGGTAAGACTGCAGTAGCTCACCTGTTCTGAATCGTTTATGCATTTCAGAGTACCTTTGTCTGCGAACGACGCTTGCTAGGTTGAGACAGAAAAATGAACTTGACATCGTGTTTTGAACGCATCAAGGATCACTAGGAATGTGTAACTGTTTATTCTGAACACTGTAGTCAATGCATGTTTGTCAGAACGAGTCCTTCATTCTGAGTCATAGACCAAACATATCATAGTGCATTTTTGACCATCAAGAATGTCGGAGGCCCTCTACCGATTGATGTATATATCAAAACCTAAGTTCCGCTTTTAATATTTAATTGTATGTGTCGGCCTGCATTTCCTTTCATTAGAGTGTCTAATTGCTGAGGTTATTACTATTTTTTCTGTCACATGTTCGGTTTTCCTCATTTAAAATTCTTATATAATTTATTACCGTTCTGCTTTGGCGCGTCACCGTTCACACATTTCGAATGAAAGGTAAGTAGATTTGATACCTAAGTACAGTGAGATATCTTTAATGTTTCACCCGATTTGTTCTGTGGCAGAGTTACAATTAAAGGAAACTTCTGGAAATACAGCTTGTTTGTATTGTGAGAAAATAGAAGACATACATACATACATACATACATACATACATACATACATACATACATACATACATACATAGTACGTAGTACCTGTCTATCTGTCTGTTTGTCTGTGTCAGTATCATTCTCTTTCAAGGGAAAGAATAAAGGCCGAAGTGCAAAAGTATGAGATTAGAGAAATGCGCACCCTGAATTTTGTTTAAGTGAAAATGGCCGCTATACCCTGTGATATCTCTTTGGAGAAGCGTTTTTTCTACAAGACGGGGAAAACTCAATTTACTCCACAGACTTTAAAATGAGCCCATACAAGCAGAAGACCAGGAAAGCATCGCAAACCTTTGTCCCAAAATCCGTGTCAGGAAATCTGTCTCCGAGGTGCGTTCTACCGTAAGTGATGCAGACTCACATACATCTTTTGCATTCGTACCGTTCAGCTTTGGACCCATTTATTAATTGAAAGTAGAAATAATGTCTTCACATATATCCTCTGATTCACTTTGTTCAACAGCGGAAAATTCAGAATTGGATTAAAATAATTACTTTCTTGTTCAGAAAGTCGTCTGAAAGCTCGCGGTGTTTCCATAAGCCTAATCCGTGCTTTCAAAGCACGGAAAGACATTCTCACACAGCCAGCAGTAAATTACCAGGCAAAGGATAATTTTGTACTCTGGGAAAGTAGTACAGTGAATTATCCATTTCATGGTATCTATTACAGAGAATAGATATCTCAGTCGATTCGGCTGAAAATAATGCGTGGAAGTCAAGTTGCTCTTTACTACTTTGAATGGAATCGTATTTCTCCTTTCTGTACCTTTTATACTTTATCACCGGTGCATCAATTTTCGCTTTCTCTTATTAATCATCACAGTCAAAATTTGATTAAATGATGAACAATGTCGCTGTGCGGGTACACCTTCAACTTGCTGAAGTACATGTACCCTTGAAAAGGAATAGAACATTATATGAAACTGATTCATTACAAATTAAATGTTTATATCCCTAAATAGATGTATGGGCAGGTGTAAAATTTGTAAAAAGGACGATATTTCATGTGTGATTTTTCTGCATTTAGTGTCATTAGCTAAGATAACATCGTGCGATGTCTCTGTGTAATTATCCCTTTCAAATACTGATCGTTCCATTTAAACCTGATTTATAATTGTGGTATTGCCTGCATGTGCGAAGACAGAATAAATACTTAGTCAACGACGCCCAAGACAATTTGTTATAAACGGTGCGGCCTTGCGGGAGTAGAAACGATTATTCACATGTGAAAACAGGTAATCAAAAGTCTATAGGGCAAAAAATGCATGGGAAGTTGGCGACATGCTCTACTTTATATGGCGAAGGTTATTGCTTGAGAACAATTTCTGCAGCCATTGGATGATACAATTAAACTTGCAAATCTGTAAGTGAGGACAGACTCACATACAGTAACAGAGTGGCACCTATCATCCTGCCATCCACGCACACACATGGGAAGTTTCTGTTTGTTTGGTGGTGTTTGCTCAAGTCTAGTTGTCGTGCAAAGTTAACTTTCTCACTGAATCGAACAGAAACAAAACTTTCGTGCGAAAAGGAAATGGAAGCAACCACTTTTACGATCAAATTGTTAAAGTATGGCGGGGATGTAAGTGTTAAATATATTGTATTTGTTTTCAGTCTGAAGCACAACTTACGTCAGTCGACTGTCAACTCGTGCACGTGTTGATGGACCTTTGAAAATGAATGCCAGCGACCATACCGTACCATATTACCTACCACTGCGTGTAAGCCACCAACCACAAGAACTGCCTGTCAATAACTGTACGCTTTAAACGGTAGCCTTAAAATTACTACGGTGTCATGGGTCAGTCCCATCGAACACTTTGCTATTAAAAATCCATGTACAACGATCATTTCTGTCATGGAATTTCGAATATGTTTTGGCTAGCCGATTAATAACTTTTGCAAATGGCATTTCGCCTTGCTGAGGGGTCTCCGATATTATACCAGTCTCTTCGCCGGCAACTTAACAGTTCACAGAATATTTGAAAGCCAGATAGCGAATAAATAAATGGCCTGGCTATCATATGATGAAACTTTACGTCAGTCAATAGACCAACAGTCAGTCAATAGACTTCAGTTTTCAATTTCAATTTCTCAAGATCGATGTTCATTTCATATTATTACAAGAAATTGTCCCTTTAAAGGAACTGCGCTTAAAGGTCGTTAGGGACCCCTACGACCGATGTAAACACTATATCCAAGGTACGTTGGCGATTGATGAAAGTTAAAACATGTTTGCCTTAATGTACATCGTAAAATTTAAAGGTTGCAGCTATGTTGACATCATGCATCTGTATATAGTGCATGAAATACATTGTTTGCAAACAAGAAAGTCGCACATGCGCAGTTCCGACGACTGCTCCCCTTTAATGTGTTCTGGCGTGTCCAGACAGTTTATGGTGCTCGGGACGAGACCATCTTATTCTTGATAGGGTTACCTATTCTAGTACGTCGGTTTGGTTCGTAAAATAAAACTCTTCGGTGTATCTATATATTAATCTTTTGAAGTGATTTGTTATTTTTTTGCATTGGTTAGGCAAAGCTCTTATTTTTGAACTTATATTTTACAGACTTGTTTTCTTGCAAGACAAAATAACTCACAAAGTTTTTTTAATAAACAGCTAAATATTATTGACCACAAGACTTTTTGTTCTTTTGTAATTTTTGTATATGATTTCATTTAGAAACTTGGAATATATGCATATATAATGAGTCAGGTTTATTGGCATGCGTGGAATGGTAAAGTTAGTCAAGTGATGATCGGACTTGGATTTGAACTTCCCCTGAAAAAGGACACTCAGATGTAACCTGGTGGTATCTACACCACATTGATGGCGCATAGTCCAAATAAAATTGACAAACGGTTGAATCCCCTCTCGGCAAACATTATTTTGCCTAAACCCTATAGGTCGGTGAATACAGACATGGAAAGTTTGAAAGCATTTTACAAATTTTAATTTTCTTATATCACAATAAATATTTTTAGCAATAACATATCGGCTTACGTAAACTTCCCCTCCCCAGGTTCGATTCAACCCAAATTTTACAATCTGTATTCGTAAAGAAAATGTTGTCAACTTCTACATTCCTTTGCCACACAGACAGTGAGAGTGAGAACCAGTTTAAAAACATGACGAGTAATTTTAGAATACCCTGTGCGACCTTTCCTTCTGCATGGCGCTGTCTTTAGTACACTCAGTGATGTATGTTTAAAATAACATCGCCGGTGAAGGTCGGCGCTCCAGATCTTGCATCTATAGCGTGGGTCACTACCGATATGTTTTGGTTTAGTATATTGGTAAACTTACATGACTTTTTGAAAGCACTCTCTCTCATAACATCGTCCTATTGGTTTACTTATCATGCAAAGGCCGTCAAAAAATCGCTTCTTTCAAGTCATCGCACCCGTCACTTCAAGACCCGGGTCTCGTGTCTTTTCTCTGACAGTATGACTCAACAAATTTTTAGTCGTTGCCACATTATTCTTAAAATAAACTGCTCACACAAAACCTTGCCATTACAAACCAATATAGAGTCACTTGAGGACACATAAGAACCACATGTGTTTCAGGTAGTCCGAGAAGCCTTAGAAAAGCCCGCCGACCCTAGTCGCATTTTCAAGAAACGAGTAAATCCTCTGAAGGTTACCTATTTTATGGGTCTCAGCTAACAGGAAGAAAACAATTCCAAAATTCCTCCCACCTACATACCCTAATTTTCGAAGGCATGTTACAAGAAACACATGCATTATTTATTTGCCCCAAATTCCCTGTCCAGTGAACGGCATGTCCTTGCCTGAGGTAAAGATGGTTTATTAATTGTACTCATCGTAAATAGAAAGGTATAGTTTCAGTTCTTATAGCTTTACCTTGATTTTACCTTTAAGATTGTTTTAATCGATTTTATTTCGTTTTTTAAACAATTTTTAATCTACATTAAATCGTGTCGACACGCTTCGCATTAAACCGTCAGCACAGCGTGTATGTGTGTGATATCCGATGATATTATTGCGAATTGAATTCCAGTCTAGTCCGGAGTAAAACTACACGTTACAATTACTTTGTATATTGTAGACAATATAATGTGTTTACAAAGCTAATACTTGATATTTCAACACAATGCATTATGTTAACAAGACTGATAATTTGTAGTTCAATACACTTCAGAGAGACATCAAGAAAAGATACTTGATTCAAACAATAGAAATAACGTACACCCAAAGGTTCAGTTATAGCCCCTTTAATGATCACGATGTCCTTGTGATTAAATCGAATAATCTAGATGGAACATACTGGACAGAAAAGACCTATTTAAACGGTTGAAAATCTTTGGAGGGTTTGTGGTTGAAAAACATATTGGCCTTAATTGGAAACGATTTGTAATTTATTGTGAACTTGACAAAAAATAATTGAACGATAAAAATTCTGCGAATTCCGCTTAATGTTCAGTAAACAATAAACTCTATTATATCCAATCCAAAATATTGACAATCAGTGTGTTATCACAAATTATTACAGACAATTGTGTTTGATCAGAGCGTTCGCCAAGCTTGTTTGATTTAAATCGATGTTGCTGATAACGTAATATAAAACCCATGAGGTGGTAAATGCTATTTTAGTTTCAGAGTCGTTACGTTCTGAGCAAAGGTGAAAGATCGTGTAATGTGAATCTCGATCGACAATGAGTAGTGTCTTTGCTAACGAGAATTCACAAGACGCGTTCCCTGCATTTGCTTCATTTCTAGGTCAGAGAAAATCATTCAGAGATTACATAATTAAACAATTCGAGTTAATGATTCCGTGAGTACCTTTCCTGATCTGTTGCCAATAACACAGACGCTGACGTTGAAGACACGCAAGTCAAAGCAACGCGATTACCAATAACTTAACCGCGCACTCGGTTGTTTATCCCGCGCCGGATCAGCGAGTTGCCGTGTGTATTTCATCGGGATTAAACGTCTCCGGAGTAATCTCCGAGGAGAAGAAGGTGATTCGATGGATCAGGACAAATCGGTGTCTTCTCAATTGTTGGGAAAAGATGAACGCGCAAATTGTGGTAATGAGCGACGGGAAATGTCGCGACGGTGTCAAGGGGCCATGCAGAAGACGCTTACATTACTGATTCAATATCTTATTTAGCAACCGAATTTTAGTGTGAAAAGTCGAATATCAAAAGTCACGATTTACTCTGATAATGATATTTCTCAAGTGTCAAGACGCTTATACAAGAAAAATGTGAACACACACTCTATCTGTACAACAAAACTGTTTTCAGGTTTCTTGAAAATAAAGGAAAACGTTCAAATTGACTTCGTTTGTCAAGTGATATACAAAGGGTACTGCAATTAATTTTCTTATATTCACATTCATGTTAGTTCGATAATGATCATTTATCATGAAGGGGAGTTTAACTGTAAAGGCGAAGTCAAGCGAGATAGTTAAACAAACTACCGTATACTAGCTAACGGGCTCCATGATGGATTTACGGGCCCGCGCATTGCGAATCAGATGTTAAACGAGCGTGACCGCTAAATCCAAACATCTTCGCGGGCATCCGTCATGACGTTTGCAAACTTGTAGTACCAATGAGCACCAACCAGCGTTGGAAAATTTGTCGTCTGTCCGCAGCGCCGAGAATTAGCGTCGACAAGACATTTGATATCTCCGATTAAATAATTTGTCGACCTGATGAGGGGACGAAAACCATCACCGTTGACGATGATGACCTGAGACATATTGTTCTTACCCGTAATTGGTCGCCCACAGGGCAATCAGGGAAACCTAATGCGGCCCAGTGAGTTTTGCTAAAATAAGATAGAGATACAAGTCAGCAGCCATCTTGCAAGCAAATATTCTGGAGCATTGTGGGGGTCAGAACGATACGTTTTGTCTAAGAGTGTCCTGGAAAGATTTTAGCCAGTAAATGATGATACCTTCTAAAATAATTGTCATCTAATGGTAATTCTTAGGATTGACCACATTAATTGTTTTATCAAGGGGGTTGTTCCTATTTGGCAGCGAAAATCTCTCTGTCATTAATAGCACAACTTTCTGTGTTTCTCTCGATATATTACTATCGCGTGCATCATTGTAACATGAGTTTACCGAGTATCTCTCTCAGCGACAAAACAAGCCTACTTTGGTAAGTACAACTGCGGACATAATTGCGCTTAAAATGTCAGTGCGTGACGAACGCTAAATTGGCTCACTGCATAAAGTGAACGATTTAACAGGACAGTTACACGAGTATACTAGCGCTGCCATCTACAGACAGTACAGATTGTTGTTATGGCCTTTCAAAAACTTTGAATCTTCCAGGAACGAATGAATGCAGTAAGTGGGCTACTTATTGGATGGGTGGAAGAAATTCCATTGCCTTTTATACCCATTGATTTTTTTCTAATTTGATAAGCTATTTACTCACTATTGGATGTTCTATTAAATGTTGGGGTAGTCAGAAAGACTATATGCACTTCCCCCCTTAGCAATCAGCATTTAGCAGTACACAGAGTAAGTATATTTCACCCAAAATTACATAATTTCGGAATCTGTTCTAGTTTAACGGTTGTGAACTCTTATAAACATGAGAAACCAAGGAAGATAACATGTTGAATCTTCAGATTTTCATATCATTTGTCACAACAATGCTCTTTCCCGATTTAAAAATGTAGGTTGCAGCCAATACACTTCAGAAACACTGGATACTAGTTTAATTACTTAAGGTTTGCATTATACCTTGTCCTTAAGGAATAAAGTGAAAGCCGGTTCATGACACGGATGTCCACTCCCGATATTAAAATAACGTTCGTTCCCTGACAAAATGGAAAGATCAAACTGGAGGGCACACCTCAGGCTACTCTGTCAGTCTCTTGGGCGTTTTCTTCTATTTTAAAGAGCGTTAAACTCTCGCCGAAGGATTATTCAGGCCGCACGTCACAAACAGAAAGGGGAAGTTTTTGACAGAAATAGCAATTTTACATCCCCTGGGAACATTGAGGAAGTACAGTGGAAACACCACGTGGACTTCTCAAAGTTGTATATTACACAAGATACCGCAGAGTTGATATAATTCTTTAATCAAGCAATAAACTTCGGTCCCTCGGTTGGTTGTCTTTATTATATTTGGGATAGTCACTCAAATTTAGCTGTTTTCACTTCTTGTTAAGGTTAGGTCTAGATGAGAATGGCGTGAATGTGCGACAAACGACAGCAAGACCTCCTGATTTGCCATGAAGCAGCCTGTGAAACCTTGTCTTTGGCAGACCCGGCAATCCCGCCATGCCTCCGTGACTGGATATTGAATCTGTTCCTCCGAGGGAAGAAGCCAGACTTCTGATGAGATGAAGATGTTCTTTTTCTCAGACACCTGTCACATTTATCAATGACAGAGACGATCACAATGTATGGTAGAAATCGAGATTTGTTGGATGCGGTGGATTGCAAGGCTTATTAACAGGGCA
>LD345683.1:305143-318029 GCA_001465055.1 Ptychodera flava
GATCTGTACATTTGTCATCCAAATTTTTCAGTAGAATTCATATCATATGATTTTTGGCGGTAGATTCAACTGAAGAGACTTGAAAATGATGCTGCCATTATCAGCGATAATGAGACTTTCGCCAGCAACATTGCCACTGATTAGAAATCATTAGCATAAAATTTTAATACCGAAAGAACGCACTGAAACTGAAGCGTCGAGTGATAAAGACGCTGGCGCTTTATGCGTGCATGTATAAATTTGTGAGTATTTGGGTGTGTGACTGAACGAATGATGATGGTGATGATAATGATGATTGGAATAGTGACGCTGGCAATGACGCTGTTGACAATAATGTTGACTCTCAAGAAAACAATGATTATCATCCAATTATAATGATAGTGTGACTCTCAGTTCAACAACACATTACCACATTGTCGATGGCTGACCAAGTGAATAAAACCGTACTCAGCACTTGCGTGACCGCGAAATAAAACGATGAAAATTATGTTATGCATGAACTCTGAGTAAATCTATTGCTTCCCAAGACTGCCTGCGTGAATGGCTTTCGAAAGTAGCAATATTTGGACTGAGAGCAACTCAACCTCGGGGAACTCATCGATGTTGTAACCCTGGCCCGTCGATGCAATTATTGTATTAATCAGAGGATATTGTTGTCCTAAGTTCCATCACAACCCTAAGCGTGCCCAATACCTTCACAGCCATTTACAATAACGAATGTCTTTGGTTGCAGTGTGCGATAAATAATGTAGTACTGTTACTTGTATGTATGTATGTATGTATGTATGTATGTATCTATGTATGTACGTATGTATGTGTATATATGTGTATCTGTCTATGTATGTATGTATGTATCTATGTAATCCATGTGTGTATCTACATATGTACTTTGTATGTTCTGTCCGTCTATCTCTCTCTATCCATATATCGATTTGTCTCTCTAGCTATCTAAGTTTATGTATTTATCTAGCTATGTATCAAGCAACTGTTTGTTTGTTTATATATAAACCAGATTTCCGCCTTCAAATAGGCCAGCTATACCCTTTTCTCTGTCCAATGCTGATTATCAGATATGTACCGAGAATGTTTGATTCCAAAATTCTTAATCCCACTTCATTCAGCCCAGCTTCTGTTACTTTGAGCCATTCTTTAAAGTGTAAGCCAGGAAGTTGGTAAATAGATGTATTCATCGACTTGCGGTGCTTAGACTCAACATTGTTAGTAGAGGCTCTTTATACCTCATCGCTACACTATCAGAAGAAAGTCACAGATTATACCTGTGCAGAGTGTTGCATTGATTTGTAAGCTGTCGCTAACCTGTAAGCCATATATAATGACATTAAACGCCCACTTAACGCTAATTGAAGAACAGCCCTTTAGTAACTCACTTCATAAATATTTATGTACACTGATTTAGCTTGTGAAGGAAGCCGAAATTTTAAATGGGAACCGAGAATTCGTCGGATCCTTTCCTTTGCGAGAGGGATGTCAAGACCATTCACCTGAAAAGCAAACTGGACAAGTTTCTACGCGAAGAGCCACCGCTTTGTCTGTTTTCTCTGCAGGTCAGACACGTCAAACCTATACGTATATTGTTGACCAACTGACAAGATCTATCAAATATAGGCAGTTTTGCGTTGGACCATTAGGACCGAATAGAAAGCAAGCGAATTGAGTTTGATACTATTGGCGCACACAATTGTGCAATTTTCCAGCCTCAGTTTGTCTTTGTCACCTTTCATTTCATCCATTATGACCTGAAAGTCATACAACTGACGAGACATCCCCAAAGTGACAGGCTGAGCTTCCAACATGACTTCTCTAAATGAGAGGGTGTTATCCTTGAAAGTCTTTTCACGTATACACGCCCTGAAGTTTTCTAAGAACAATCAACTTACGTTGTCGATGGATCACTATTAACGTCTCATTAGATTCTAGGTGTTACAATATCTTTCGTCAGCGTCTTGATTGAGATCTATGGGAATTTTAAAAAAAGAGACTGCTAAGTGTAATCCATAGATGAAAATGAAGGTCTGTACATTTCGTGAATTCGAATTCGAAAATAATACCCTCTGTGCGTATCCTTGAATTACTATGAACCACGTTAGTAGACTATGTAATCGAATTTTCCAGGGACTGCTCCCAGGCGAGTAAAACGTCGTGTAAAGAAATCAGACGCATGATGTTTGCCCTAAAGTTACAATGTCAACATAGGAGGAGCCCCGAAGAATGGGGAAATACGTCAATGATTCATTATTTATCAGAAAAATGCAGGGATAATCTTTCTTGCGTAGGGCTCACTGTGCACATCGTTACAGTGCATTCCATGGCTCACAAGATACTTTAAGATAAAGGATTTTTAAGATCGATCATTCCCTGGAAGCTGAGATTATCAGATCAGGAAACGAGAGGGACTTTGTATCCCGCTAAAAATTGTTATTCATTGTGATTTTTTTTTCTGTCGGGGTAACCCGGATGTGATGCGCCGTCAAAATACGAATAGGAAACCTCTCTCATCCTGGTTGTCGTGTTGCTTCAAATTCCTATGACGCATCTCCTTCTGAGGGACTTGTAACGCTCCGCAATGCCCGCTTTTAGTCGAAAGGCTCGATCGTCGATACCATTAACGGCAAGGTTCCCATATATTTCTTGTGACTTGTTTGTTTTTTCTTACGGTTTGTTCGTTCTTTTTCAGAGGTAGTGCGATGATCCGAACACTTAGACATTTACTATTAAAACGTATAAATTCTCCTCGAAGAACTATTTTCAGGACAACAGCTGAGCGAACGATTAGAAATAATGTTGGCGCGGCACACGGGGAATGTCAAAACGCCCATCACAAACAAGCAAACAAGTAGATAAATAAATTAATTGATAAATTAATAAATAATAAACAATGTGGGAATATCATGTTGATCATCAAATTAAATACAAAAACAATCTTGTATCGCAATTTATTTCCTTGAAAACTAATGACAGAATCTATAACTCTCACCTGTTACTGACGGATCGAATATCCATGACGTGCTCCCTCGTTATTTTGACGGTGTTGTGACTACATTTACTTACTTTACTCACAGTTAATTCTCTATTGCATTATTTGTCGGTGTGATAAAAAATATGCTTAGCTTCTAGTATAAGAAATACATGGAGGGAAAATTTAACAGAATATAAGAATGAATAAATGAATGAATGAATGTATTCAATTGAAATTCATGTTTATAGAAAAAATAGTTGTAGGACGGCAATGAGTGATTTGAAATTTATCTAGATCGGCCAAGGTTTCACAGAAACAGATAGAGAAAAATAATGCCAACTGACCCCTTAAAGTGCAAGAGTCGAGTCGTCAACGATAATGAAATTATTCAAGTAGTGAAAGGAAAGCGAGACATGAAAGCTATAGGCAAGCCTAAGGATCAGAATCAGACTCAGATCATTGATTTCCTTCGAAAAAGTGAAAGGGGAAGAGGGATATGGAAGCTAGGCAAGCCTAAGGTCTTGGTAAACGTTCTGTTGACAAGAAATATACCCGATGTGACGTGAGATGTCGCAAAGGAAGCGGTGACTGAGAATGTTAAAAAAGCATATGACATAGTTAAACAGATAAATGTTGTTGTGAAATGTCATAAAACAACTTACAGTTTATAATATAATCAACTAAAAATTTTATTCCTAGTTGATGAGCATTGCCTGGCGTAAAGTGGCAGCTATTTCAAATTAAATGCTGTAGAGCAATGCGGGTTCTGTGAACTGTTTCGGCCATTAAGATGATATCTAACTTGAAGACTTAAAATGCGTCACTGTGGCCAATATTATCACGAGTCTAAACACCAGTCTGATGTAAAAAGTTAAGTTTACCTCTTTTACTACTTAAAGTTTTTTATTTTATTTTTCACCAAATTTTAGTTCATCCAATTTACTTTGACTCCATGGTTTGGCCTCTCTCCCGGTACCCGACATATTTTACAAACGGTCTGGCAACACTGTAACGTGATCCTGACTGATTTTAGTAGGCAGTCATCCAGGAGATTGTCTTTCACTTCAAAATAGAAAAAGCAAGTTTCAAATGATACACAGTCGTTGTCTTGCAGTAAGTCTTCTTCGTTGGATTCGTGTCAGTCTCAGTTTGTCGTAAAACAACATCATTACATAATTCCTGATTGCTTGAAAAGTGTTTAGTAACATTTCTCTGAAATAAAATTATGAAGACAATGCGGAAGTATAAGCCTCCATTTTATTGGACCCCCTCCGATATCCGTATCAGCAAAATTAGAAGAGACTATTACGAGGAATGATTCGTTTGTTTTGTCTGGCCGAACCTTAAACTTTTTACGGAAATACGTATTATATTTTCAAGTAGTAGGTGTACTTTCCTCACGTTTCCATTCTGTTGTTCGTTTCCAACGAATAGCCAGCTAACTATCGCCCAATTCAGCTGCTTGTAATTCCCAGCACAACGCCTTCACCTGAGATTACTTATCGCTCAAATAGAGGGATTCCTTATCGAATGAAAAGAAAAATGTGACTGCTTCGATATCGATGCAACAACAGCAATGACGAATGAACCAGTCAGTATATTTCTATTTATTTATTCATTTGCGATAGATTTCTCCAATGAGATGTGACATCTCAAAGTTGTTTATCTTACTAATTGAATTTTTTTGCATTTCCAAAGAGCGAGTGTCCCACAGATCTGATTACATTCGCACTTTCATGTTTATTTATTGTCTTGGGTGTGAATCCTGACTCTAACTAAATATCGCATTAAATTTGGGCTCACAGTCTCGCATAAAAGTAGTTATAACTTACCTCCTAACTTAGTTGTAGATATATAGCCAATGGCATACAGTCAGGAAGTATAAACTAAGTTCATCTTTAAATTCAAAATATTCGTAAATTCGCATCCAAAACTTTTGTTTCGCATAGCCGCAAGTGCAAAGGTCACCGGATAACTGTAGCACGCTCATTCATTTTGGATCGTGTTGAATGATGAGCGGGTCAGATACTGATTTCAAAATCTCTTTGCACTTTACTTACGGTTGTCACCATCCGCCAGAGTCTTAATTCTATAGAGTTTTACTCAACGTCGAACATATTAAGGAATAAAACAGTGAACGACCCCTCCGTAATAATCTCACAGAAAGTTTTCGTAGCATGCACCCATTTACCGCAGCGAATCTACTGCGAAACGAGTTTTTAAGGGACCTTGTGATACTGTGTGGCGTCAGATGACACGAATATGCGAGTTGAATTTCTAATCGTTCTGGCTTAGAAGGTACCTTAGGGATACCGTCACCGACGAATTCCCGACAGAAAGGTGAACTGTCTGTGTCTAATAGGCTGGCGAAGGCAGAAAAGTAAAGTATTGAGCCTCACAGATGCCAATAATGGCCTGATATTAAAGTACATAGTATTTCAGATGCTACCCTAGATACTGAACAGCACAACTTATAAAAATCGCTTTTGTTTACCCATGTTTATGCCCCTGGAGTGGTTCAAAACCATCAATGGCGGTAAAGATTATCGGGAGTACCCAAATACACCCTCGGGTTCTTTTCTATTCTATCGAGAAACGATAATTATGTAGTGTATCGACAGCGAATCTATTGAGGGACGACTCCTGCCGGCAAAATGAAAGCCGATATTTAATAAACCCAAAAAGATATGTAATACATACTGGATTACGAACGTTTTCACGATACTTATATCAGGGAACATAACAAACTCTTTGAAATTATCAAAGAGGGCAACTTAAGAGGCTTACTATAATTCGTTGGGGAAATGTAGTCATTACGCTAAAAGCGTGTAATACAGAGGTGGATTTTCGATGGCATTTAAAGTTGACGAATATTCATTGATGCATAATAAGTACCCCGTGGATGAGTTAGAGTAGGTATCCTTACTTCAAGGTTTACGGCCAACTGGGATTTCTTTTGATATTTTGTCAAGAATGATGCTATTACATCGTGTTCTTGCTACAGTGAGGTCATGAAGAATGGGAGAATTCGTGACTTTAGCCACGTTTAATGTTCATCGAAGCTATATATATATATCAATAATTATGAAAAGTACCGTTGTGTAATGGACCATAATGAAATATTAGTATCAGTTTACTTGTGTTCAATGAAAGCGTTGTGATTCAACAAAGCATTATATCTCGATATCTCACATCTTATTACAACACCTAATTCTTCACATTCTGAACGCTTTAAAACCTTTGTAGACTTGCATTCAAGATATTAATATGACAATTTATTTATAGGAGGGAGTGGACATAAATATATGACAAAAATATGATTTTGATCGTAAGCGCGAACTATTTCATTCAATAATTTTCTTTTATTTGACCAATTTTCATCTCGTTCATCAAAGCCATAAAGCAACCATGCAGCCTCCTCTATCTTAAACTTAAGACAATCATAACGCTATATGACAATAACATAATGTGCAAACGAGCAATGTTTCACTGACACTGTTATAGTTTACCGAACAGTAGATATATTTGCAAATATTGCGTTCACAAAATCGAAATCATAATTAAGACCTGGGAATTTCACTAATTGCAAACAATGTAATGACAATTAGAAATCATTATCAGAATTCTGATGTATGTATTTGAAGTGGATCATTATTCGCAAATTCTTCTCTGCTGTCGTCCATACTGACAATCTTTGGTGTCGATCTGACTTAAATGATTCAAACTGATTTCAAATATTGTTATCGTACTTCATAAAGGCGTGTTTGTCGAGCTGAGACCTTATGTAGGAAACCTGGCGGCTTCACGTAATACGAGACCTAGTTGTACCATTAGTATTTTATAAATGGAACATGTCAGCTTGTTACGACTCTGGCATGATTTGATCTTTCTTTCTTTCTTCAGTTACGGTGTCTTTCCGTCGACCCTGCCTACCATCGTCTTCCTGTCCTGATGGTTATTGAATTGTACACTGAATTCTTCATGAAAATGGAAAGGTCACATTCTGTGGTTTTTAATTCACTTTAGCTATTAAAGCTGGCGATAGCTGATCCTCTGTACGGCGTGTATAAATACAAATTGACCAAGGGATTGACAGGACACGAATTAAGTCGGCCGATTGACGTGACTGTTCACAAACGAGTGCCGACTTACGTGATCTTGTTATTTTCTGATCGCGTGGCTTCCCATCTGTAATTGAGCGTGCCGAGTGTATAATGTATGGGATGGCATTGATGCTTGGCCCACAAGTCTTTCGATATTTTCAAGATTTTGCTCTCCCAACATAGTGTGGTTTGTATGACAGTTATCTAATCTCTGATGATGTCATGAGAAGCCCAGCCTATTTGATTCAATAATTCTCTATTAATGAAGACATCATAAGAAGGACATAAGGGACTATACCTAATTCACCTCGGGGGCAATGGAATCTTCCAGAATCATCTTTCAATGCAATTTCCAGCGTGTAGGATTATCGAGTTAGTTCCTTAAGTGGTTTTTGGCCGCAAAATACTCACAAAAACGTGGTTAGGATTTTCGTAATGTCAAACCCCAGACTATTTGCAGATAGAGAAAAAAAACCCTTGGTTTCGGTATGTAGCTAATATTTCTTTCAGTTACTTCGTCTGCAAATACCCTAGGTGTTATCGCTGAACTCAAAAGTGTAATGAACTTTCACCTGAATGAACACAAGGCAATGCAAAAGTCTACCCATCCTCTTGATGCAACGTTTCAACAATTGCTTAGTCCTACAAAGGCGTTAAAAGAAGTCTGATCATCTTGGTGGCTGTGTCTCTTGTGATAATGCACTTTTCCCTCTGGCACTGCAGATTGCATATGTGCGCATATCGGTTTATATGGTTATGGTAAATGGTTCAATATACCTACTTATGTAAGGATAAGCCTGACCTACAAGTAACACATTTGCTGTGCAGTCTGAAGCCGAAGAAATGTTTGCAACATATTTAATAGATACACAATCGAAAGATTAACTTATTGAGGTATTGACTGTTAGATCTTTAAGGGGAGGTGGTCAAGATACCATCAGACACGTTTTCGCATTTCAAAAACTTACCAATTATTCTTTTCGGACTGTCTGCACAGCAAGTATACTATTTTCAGTATACATCCACATTTTGTGAATATTTTCATCACATTTTTTTTTCAAGTTTTACAACACCTCCGAAGAATTAAAGGTCAATCCCTAGGGTAAGGAGAAGAGGTGTAACCGACCATTTCAAAATTCGTACACAAGCGAAATTGTTTATATGAACATGGGTTAGGACATATGAATATTTTCTCAACCTATCACAGGATGAGATTTAATAAGCTTATGCACATAGCAGAAATAGTCACCCATCTCTGGCCAGGTGTGATGACAATATCACCAGTTTTCAGTGTATTGACTAATCTTTTTATGTGAATTTTGCTTGATAAGTGGATGTTATTCTGATCATGTCATATCTTATCATATCATATCATATTATATCATGTCATATCATATCGTGTCATGTCATGTTTCGATATGATATCATGTGTCATGTAACGCCATAATTATCATGCCAAATGATTATATAAAACATATGTAACATATCGTTATATGCTTCATATCATATTTCTTTTATTGCGTTCCTGTATGAAGCCTACCATTTAAGTGTGCGGTATGTATCTTTATATAGTTTTGCTTTCTATTCATCATGCAATCAGTTCTTCAACAATATTTCTAAGCAACACTTATTCAGCTGCTCGTTTCTCACAGCGTTGCCTGTCATCGCGTCTAGATCACAGAATGCAAGTCTCATACATCAAATCTAGTAGTATCGAGCAATCATTCCAAGAAGGAAATTAGTGAACCTCGAAGAGGGTGCATTGTGAATTTAAGATCAATCAATATTGTAAAAATCTGACTCATGAAGGATGAGATAGTATTTTGTATTCTGTTTCTAAAATAGTTAGGAAAAAAGTCGAGGGAACAAGAAAGCAATGCTGCAACCTCAAGTTACTACGCTTACGTTGTTCAATACAATTACATCCTAATAGTCGATTTGCCATCAGACAACCTTATTACTCCTCAGCGAGACCTACAATTTTGAGAGTACACTTTTTATTGTCCATCCGGTTTAAGGAATCAGAAACAGAATTCAGAAAGGGACGCTGGCATGTTATCAATCTCGTTTTCTATCACCCAATGGAAATGACCTTTAGAGGTGACTGATATACCTCCTATTGCCGGCGTCACAACCGGCTTGGCTAGAACACCGAGAAATGATAAGATGAATCGTTATGTTCAAAATTTCATCTTCACATTTGGGCTTGTTTAACAGCCACTCGGGAGGTATATATTGTGGGCAATAGCCCGTCGGGGAACGAGCTTCTGTTGTCCAAAGTGATTATTTGAGATAATGATTGTTCGTTTGTATCAGTCAATTTAGGATTGTGGATGTTGAGTTTTTCACCTGCGGGCAATACGAAATATCTGCGTTTATAATTCCTTCACGTACATACGCCCTTGTTTGGCAATAATCACCGGAATACTCTTTCTTTACCGCTGGTTGTTTTCACGATTTCCCTCTGCGAGCCGCTCGCTAGACAAAATTATGCGCGGCTTTTGCTGTCGCCGAATTCCTCGCGTAATTTTAGCCGGCAAACGGAAAAGAAAGTACTGGCTTTACAATGAAAGCTAATTCCTTTAAAGTTATTGAGTGTACAATAAAAGAAATCCATGGAGGCTCTCGTTCGGGCCTTGTAACTTGTCAGTTGGGGTCTCAAGCGAGCTCGGGTAACACATGTTATCATTACTGTCGCAGTGTTATCTCGCCGTACTTTTCCTGTTTGCAATGTTTCATTGAAGCCCACGGGATAGTAATTGATTTCTTTAAGGTCCTGACCTTGCTAAAATGAAAACTTTTATGTATAGGGTATCCTGTCAATTGTTGACAGTGTGAAAGTCCGTAAAATATGTTTTGCCGAGATGACGCTCACGATTTGCTTGCATTCGGCATTGTTAACAAAATTCTCGAGAGAAATGTTATGTTTCTTCAGAAAACTGAGTCGCGAAATGAAACCAGGGTCAGAAATCATGATATCAAGATTTGGGATTTGGGATATTTTAATGGGATTTTACCTCAGATAGAAAACCATATCTATATGTAGGTTGAAATCTTCGCAGGCAATTTACACATGAATAGGAAATGAAACTACGATCACAATCACATAGGCACATGCGAGATGACACTTACAGACAGACATACAAAAAAACAAACGGACAGACAGACAGACATTCAGACAGACATAAACATACATAGAGAGCGAGCACCATTTGCGGATTTTCTTTACAGGCAGTCGGCACCATGTTATCAGTGTCGCCTAAAGGAACTGGTGAACACAAAACTATCATATCAGGGACCCTCCAAACTACGCGTTGGGTTGTCTTTGTCCTACCCTATGACCATGATAATACAAGGTATATTTTTGTATCTCAGAGATGCGATAAGATGGTAATGCGTCCAATATCTTGAGTATCATTGAGGATTTCGTATTCGCATCCATAGTTTGACTTATTAACGTTTCCAACCGTAAGCATACTCTGCTCCTCTCGGATTCCATTCGCTTTCTTCTATGTCTAACTTGATGATTTGATACCACTAAAATTACTACTGGAAATAGTTTTACTTATTAACGTTTCCAACCGTAAGCATACTCTGCTCCTCTCGGATTCCATTCGCTTTCTTCTATGTCTAACTTGATGATTTGATAACACTAAAATTACTACTGGAAGGAGCACCAAAGACGATACCTCTTGTAAATATAGTAATGCAGTTAACATCCTCGGGGAAAGGTCAGAGCAAAGCGGCGTTTGAGTAGAGCAGGAGCCACCCCTGTTAATCACATTACAATTTCGAAGGTTTGTCAGGTCACAGATAAGCGATCAAAATGCCAAAACTATTGATCAAGTTGCTAACAACTATCTTATCACGGAATCCGCTGAACCATCAATTAAGCCTGCGGGAGTGCGCTCATGCAGCTGTATGGAATTGTCATGAAGAGCGACTACACATCGGTACTCAACGGCAGCGGGAGCACAGAGGCTTTCCGTTTCCTATAAAAATTGACGAGGTATCTAATGAGGGTAACTCTATGGGCACCACTACAAGAAATAGAAATATATAGCTTGTTTCTCATCCTATTTTAAGTTTAAGTCAAACCCGAATTAATTATTTAATTTGAATGTAGATCAAACCATGCCGAGTACAGTTGGTTTATTTGTAGGATCCATTGCTTTAGAAATGTTCTAATTTCATCCACATTGATTAATTTTGGTTGCAATGTTATATCGATCGTGAGTTTGTATATAATAATTAACTGACAAACAGACTGGCAGAGTTATAGATAGATAGATAGATAGATAGATAGATAGATAGATAGATAGATAGATAGATAGATAGATAGATAGGTAAATATTTATGTATACGTATACGTAAATTTAAATTTCATACTTACCAGTTATAATCAAACCTTTTGCTGTTATGTGTAAAAGTCGAATTTGGGTCATCATTACATCACCATCAAACATTTCCTGTTGCACCGCTTTGCTCATCTGCATCGGCATATTTCTTTTCTGAAAAGGCGCGCGGTTTTTTATTTCCTCGTTGCTTTTGCGTTAGACAGATAAATGTATTACGTTTTATGACCTCCACCTAACGTAAAATCAAGTATTTTAGATGTTCTATGTATCATGCTTGTTCGCAACACAACCTATTCATACTGAGGAGCTTAGTGCTTTTAAGGCGGAATCTGTCAACTTTAATATTTGGCAGTTTAAATGGATCTGTAATGATCTAAGCATATCAAGGAAAGGGTTACGTTAAGAATTAAAAACAATGCTTTACTGAAATACTATTTGCTTTCAGTATGTGTTGCCACTGAGATCCTAACATGAATATTTTCATGAAAACTTTCGTAACGAGATTTGAGCTGTTGATGGACGCCCTCACAAGCCCTAGTTGTGGTTCAAAAGGAGAGAATCACCATTAAGCTGTTTAGATAAAAATGGCATAAAAATGGTCCGGAGGCTAAATCTGATCCTCCTTTTGCACACAATTTCAATGGCGACTACATAGGCGACTGGAACGACATCTCCGTGCGAGGACATCTTGAACATGAAATCGTTTGCGCAAGAGTGGTTTCCCT
Source organism: Ptychodera flava (assembly GCA_001465055.1). Classification (NCBI taxonomy): domain Eukaryota; kingdom Metazoa; phylum Hemichordata; class Enteropneusta; family Ptychoderidae; genus Ptychodera; species Ptychodera flava. The sequence continues at coordinate 317,307 of LD345683.1, forward strand.
GGAGATTCGACAGAAATGAATAATCAATGAAGGATGTTTTCATAGGAAATCGAAGAGAGTCGAGACAAATGAGGGAAGTGATCTAAAGGGTTGGCTATCTAAAGTTTTTTCCTCTGTAATCAGAGAGCTATTTTAAGTATTGTCTACTTTTCTTCATCTATCACTTTCGAAAATCTCATAGCGCTCTCGTATTTATGCAACGAATAACAGCAGAGCACATAACAGTATCCGACGTACATGATCTCAGTATAACTTCTGTACAATTAATTTATGGCACCTCTGAAGCCACAGTTCTGAAGGAATAATTTCGGCCGCACCTGTTGGCATTACTTTTCATTGTTTGATGTCCAACGCACGTATGTTTCTTGCGTTACTTAATTAGGAAATGAACTTCAACTTGCAATGTACTTTTATCGATCAAGATCGACTCTGAGGGAGATAGATACAATCGATTAGTCCACTGACGATAGGTAGCCTGCGAATAATACTAATGTGTTGCTGTAATTGGGTGTTTAAATTTATAGCCCTGTGGCTATAAAGTGCTTTCGACACAGTCTCGGTGTTGAAGCCTTGTCGTGGAATGTATTTTGTCACCTCGTCATAATATGTCTGTTTCCCCTGTCGCTGCCATCGTTCTGTCGATACATGTAGTGTGTGTATTTTAAGTCACTGTCCGCCTTGCTCAGACTCTCTGTCTGTCTGTCTGTCTGTCTGTCTGTCTGT
>LD345683.1:325092-346825 GCA_001465055.1 Ptychodera flava
GAGAGAGAGAGAGAGAGAGAGCGCATGAGGGTTGACTTAGAATGTGTGTCTATTTATTTTGAACAAATATGCTAAATGCATGCTTATCAGAGCGATTCCCTGTCTCTGTGTCAAAGATTCATCATATCATGTGGCATTAAATGGTTTCCTTACAGACAGTAACAATTTTCGGCCATCAAGAATGTCAATGGCCCTCAACCGATTGTATTTATGTATCAAGACCAAAGTTCTGCTTTTAATATTTGATTATTCGTGTCGGCCTGCATTTCCTTTCATTAGAATGTCTCATTGCTGAGATTATTACTATTTTTTCTGTCACATGTTCGGTTTTCCTCATTAAAAATTTATATATAATTTATTACCGTTCTGCTTTCGTGCGTCACCGTTCATGCATTTCAAATGAATGGTAAGTCGATTAGATACCTAAGTACGTTCAGTGAGATATCTTGAATGTTTCACTCGATTTGTTCTGTGGCAGAGTTACAATTAAAGGAAACTTCTGGAAATACGGCTTGTTTGTATTGTGAGAAAATAGAAGACATGCATACATACATACATACATACATACATACATACATACATACATACATACATACATACATACATACATACATACATACATACATACATACATACATACATACATGATGCAGAGTATCTTTCCCACAAAAAGTGATCGGTTTGTTATTCTACAGTCTTACCATCGATATAACATCGAAACTAAAATTAATAAATGTAGATATAACCGGAAAAATTTGTAAAAGAATTGATCCTTCGATGAAACTTTCTTAAATCGGCGTGGTTTGTGAAACAGCGTTTCCAGTTTCCAGTTTTACTAAAATTTAAAAGAGGATGTAAAATAAGGCATTTATTTCTATTTCATGGAGTGTTGCCCTCATAGTTACGCTCATTAGATACCTCATCAATTTTTATTGAAAACGGAAAGCCCAAGTGCTCCCGGTGCCGTTGAGTACAGATGTGTGGTCGCTCTTCATGACAATTCCATACAGCTGCATGAGCGCACTCCCGCGGGCTTAATTGATGGTTCAGTGGATTCCGTGATAAGGTGATAGTTGTTAGCGAGTTGATCAATAGTTTTGGCATTTTTATCGCTTATCTGTGACCTGACAAACCTTCGCAATTGTCACGTGATTAACAGGGGTGGCTCCTGCTCTACTCAAACGCTGCTTTGCCCTGACCTTTCCCCGAGGATGTTAACTGCATTACTATATTTACAAGAGATATCGTTATTTTGTGCCCCGCCAAGCAGTAATTTTAGTGTTATCAAATCATCGAGTTAGACATAGAAGAAAGCAAATGGAATCCGAGAGGCGCAGAGTATGGCTTACGGTTTTGTTGGAAATGTTGTTAATAAGTCAAACACACTATGGATGCGAATACGAAATCCTCAATGACACTCGAGATATTGGACGCATTACCATCTTATCGCAGCGATACAAAAATATACCTCGTGTTTTCATGAGCACAGGGCATGACAAAGACAACCCAACGTGTAGTTTGGAATGTCCCTGATATGAAAGTTTTGTGTTCACCAGTTCCTTCAGGCGACATTGATAACATGGTGCCGACTGCCTGTAAAGAAAAAGATTCATCCGCAAATGGTGCTCGCTCTCTATCTATGTTTATGTCTGTCTGAATGTCTGTCTGTCTGTCTGTCTATCTATCTGTCTGTCTGTTTGTTTGTTTATCTGTCTGTATGTGTCATCCCGCATGTGCCTATGTGATTGTGATCGTAGTTTCATTTTTTATTCATGTGTAAAATTGCCTGTGAAGATTTCGACCTACATAGAGATATGGTTTTCTTATCTGAGGTAAAATCCCAAGGAAATATCCCAAATTCAAAATCTTGAAATCAAGATTTATGACCCTGGTTTCGTTTAACAACTCAGTTTTCTGAAGGAACATAACATTTCTCTCGAGAATTGTGTTAACAATGCCAAATGCAGGCAAATCGTGAGCTCGGCAAAGCATTATATTTCACGGACTTTCACACTGTTAGCAATTGGCAGGGGACTCTGTACATAAAAGTTGTCATTTTATCAAGGTCAGGACCTTCAAGAAATCAATTACTATCCCATGGGCTTCAATGAAACATTGCAAACAGGAAAAATACGGCGAGATAACACTGCGACAGTAATGATAACATGTGTCACCCGAGCTCGCTTGAGACCCCAACTGACAAGTAACAAGGCCCGAACGAGAGCCTCCATGGATTTCTTTTATTATACACTCAATGATTTCGACGGAATTGGCTTTCAGTGTGAAGCCAACGCTTTCTTTTTCGTTTGCCGACTGAAATTACGCGAGGAATTTGGTGACAGCACGAGCCGGGCACAATGTGGTTTAGTGAGCGGCTCGCAGAGGGAAATCGTGAAAAACAACCAGCGGTATGGAAAGAGTGTCACGGTGATTATAGCCATGCAAGAGCGCATGTACGTGAAGGAATTATAAACGCGGATATTTCGTATTGCCTGGAGGGTGAAAACTAATCAGCCAGTCTTTGGTGTTTACATTCACAGGTGAGAGTACCTAGCGGGCTCAACATCCACAATCCTAAATTGAATGATACAAACGACGCATCAATTTTTCTTTAATAATCGATAACCAATAGTGGCTCACGCGTTCCCTGAAGGGCTATTGCCCACAATATGCACCTCCCGAGTGGCTGTTGAACAAGCCCGTATGCGAAGATGAATTTTTTAACACGATTCATTTTTCGGTGTTCTAGCTAAGCCGGTTGTGACGGCGGGAATAGGAGGTATATCAGTCACCTCAAAAGGTAATTTCCATCGGGTGATAGAAAACGATACTGATTATACGCCAGTGTCCCTTTCTGAACTCTTTTTCTGATTCCTTAAACCGGGTGGGCAATAAAAAGTGTCCTCTTAAAATTGTAGGTCCTGCGCAGGAGCAATGAGGTCGTCTGATTGCAAATCGACTATTAGGTTGTAATTGTATTTAACAGCGTAAGCGTAGAAACTTAAGGTTACAGCATTGCTTTCTTGTTCGCTCGACTTTTTTTTTATTTCAGATACAGAATACAAAATACTGTCTCATTCTTCATGAGTAAGAGTTTTACAATATTGATTACTCTAAAATTCACAATGCTCCCTCTTCGAGGTTCGTTAATTTCCTTCTTGTAATGATTACTCGGTACTACTAGATTTGATGTATGAGACTGGCATTCTGTGATGTAAACGCGATGACAGGCAACGCTGTGAGAAACGAGCAGCTGAATAAGTGTTGCTTAAAAATAATGTTGAAGAAGTGATTGCAAGATGAATAGAAAGCAAAACTATATAAAGATACATTCTGGACACTAAAATGGTAGGCTTCATACAGGAACGCACTAAAAGAAATATGACGTGAAGCATACAAGGAAATGTTACATAATTTTTATAAGATCATTTGACATGATAATTATGGCGTTACATGACACATGATACCATTTCAAAATATGACAGGACAGTACATGATATGATATGATATGATATAATATGATATAATATGAGATATGATATGATATGATATGATATGATATGATATGATATGATATGATATGATATGATATGATATGATATGATATTCAGATGAAATGGTCAAGTCTAAAGATTAATAACTACTCCCGAAAACTGGTCATCTTGCCATCACACCTATCGCCAGTTATGGGTGATGATTTCTACTATATTTATTTAAGGTTTTAAAACTCATTGTATGATAGGTTGAAAAAATATTCCTATGTCCTAATACATGTTCATATAAAGAAGTTCTCTTTTAAAACTGTGTACGAAGTGTTAAAGGCCGATCACACGTCTCCGCCGACGGATTGACCATTAATTCGACCATTAATTCTTCAGAGGGGTGGTAAAATTTGAAAGAAATCTGATGAAAATATTCACATGAAGTGAATGGATAGTCAAAATAGTATACGTGTTATGCCGATAGTCCGATAAGAATAATTTGTGAGTTTTAATTGCGAAAAAACGTGCCTGATGGTATCCCGACCTCCTCCCCTTAAAGATCTAAAAGTCAATACCTCAATATGTTAATCTTTCGATTGTGTATCTATATTGTTGCAAATTATCTTCGGCTTCAGACTGCACAGCAAATGTGCTACTTGCAGGTCAGGCTTATCCTTACATAAGTAGGTATATTGGACCATTTGCCAAAACGATATAAACCGATATGCGCACACATGCAATCTGCAATGCCGGAGGGAAATGTGCATTATCATAAGAGACACAGTACCATCCATATGATCAGACTTCTGTTAGCGCCTTTGTAGGACTAAGCAATTGTTGAAACGTTGCATCAAGAGGATGGGTAGACTTTTGCATTGCCTTGTATTCATTCAAGATCTGTGTAAGTTCATTACACTTTTGAGTTCAGCGATAACACCTAGGGTAATTGCAGACGAAGTAATAGAAAGAAACTAACGTTCTATTTTTCTATTTACAAATTGTCAGGGGTTTGACATCACGAAAATCCTAAAACACGTTTTTGTGAGCATTTTGTCGGTCAAAAACAACTTAGGAAACTAACTCGATAATCCGAAACGCTGGAAATTGCATTGAAAGACGAGTCTGGAAGGTTTCCCCACGAGGTGAATTATAGGTATAGTCCCTCTTATGATGTCTTCATTAATAGAGAATTATTGGATCAAATAGGCTGGGCTTCTCGTGACATCATCAGAGATTAGATGATTATTGTAGCAACCACATTAGGTTCGGCGAGCAAAATCTTGAAACTCTCGACAGACCTGTGGGCCTAGCATCAATAACCACCCTGTACAGTAGATACTCGGCACGCTCAACTACAGACGGGAAGCCAAACGATCAGAAAAAAACAAGATCACGTAAGTCGGCACTCGTTTGTCAACAGTCACGTCAATCGGCCGACTTAATTCGCGTCCTGTCAATCCCTGATTCAATTTGTATTTATACACGTCGTACAGAGGATCAGCTATCGCAAGCTTTAATTGCTAAAGTGAATTAAACAACTGAATGTGACCTTTCCATTTTGATGGAGAATTCAGTCTACAATTCAATAACCATTAGGACAGGAAGACGATGGTAGGCAGGATCGATGGAAAGACACCGTAACTGAAGACAGAAAGAAAGATCAAATCATGCTGAAGTCGAAACAGGCTGACATGTTCAATTTATATAATACTAATGATAGAACTAGGTTTCGTATTACGTGAAGCGGTCAGGTTTCATACATAGATTCTCAGTTCGACATTCACGCCGTTAACAACTACGATAACAATATAACCATCAACGTCAGATCGACAGCAGAGAAGAATTTGCAAATAATGATACACTTCAAATACATACGTTAGAATTCCGATTATGATTTCTAATTGCCATGACATTGTTTGCAATTATTGAAATTCCCTAGTCTTCATAATGATATTGTGATTTTGTCAAAGCAACATTTACCAATATTTACTGTTCCGTTAACTATCACACGAGTTGAAAATTGGCCAAAAGAAAATTATTAAATGAAGTAGATTGCGCTTGCGATCAAAATCATATTTTTCGTCATATGTTTGTGTCGGCTCCTTGCAATATAGGAAGACAATAGAATTGTTATATTGACATCTTGAATGTTGCAAGTCTACAAATGTTATGACGCGTTCAGAATGTGAAGAATTAGGCACCTGCTATAAAGAGATGTTAGATATTATATCGAGATATGTATATCACCAGATAACGCTTTGTTGATCCACAACGCTTTCAATGAATACAAGTAAACTGATACTAATATTTCATTAGGCCAAAGTAATTAAATTCTTTGTTTTGCGTCCCCACCCGCGTAGGTTTTTAAGGTTTTAATGAAAAACACACACAATGTATTTGAACAAAAAATTTTAGGACATGACCGCTTAGCTTTTCTGAACTAAAATTTTGTTACAATTTTTTATTTGCTGCAATCAAATTACACTGTGTTAATTTTCTTGTGTGTGTTTTTCAGTCGCTTAGACGAGTACCTTTTCCTATTTAGAGTGGACGCAAAACAAAGAATTTAATTACTTTGGCCTTATGGTCCATTACACATACCTACTATGTATATTGGCTGAGAAGGAGATATGTCAATCGAAGTCACGTGATCAATATTTCAGACTGAGGCTTTCATTTCTATTATCAGTGGCCGAACCACGCGACCGTGACCGGGTCTGTGAGTAAACTGTAGCTTCCATGAACATATAACATGGCTAAGGTCACGCGTTCTCTCGTTCTTCGCGACCTCACTGTAGCAAGAACACGATGTAATAGCATGATTCTTGACAATATATCAAAAAAATACCACTTGCCCGTAGACCTTGAAGTAAGAATACTTACTCTAACTCATGGGTACTTATCATGCATCAATGAATATTCGTCAACTTTAAATGCCATCGAAAATCCACCTCTGCATTACACGCTTTTATCATGATGACTACATTTCCCAATCGAATCACAGTAAGCCTCTTAAGTTACCTTCTTCGATATTTTCAAAGAGTTTGTTATGTTCCCAAATACAAGTGTCATGAATCGTTCTTAATCCAGTATGTATTTATGGCAGATCTTTTTGGGCTTATTAAATATCGACTTTCATACTGCCGGCAGGCGTCCTCCCTCGATAGGTTCAGTGTCGATACACGAGATAATTATCGTTTCTCGATAGAATAGAAAAAAACCTGAGGGTGTTTTCGGGTATTACCGATAATCCTTACCCCTGTTGGTGGTTTGAACCACTCCAGGGACATAAACATGGGTAAACAAAGGCGATTTTTTTAAGTTGTGCGGTTAAGTCTCGCGGGCAGCAACTGAAATACGATGTGCTTTAATATTAGGCCATTATTTGCAATGTTGAGGCTCCGTGCTTTACTTTTCTGCCTTTTCCCAGCCTAATAGACACAGACAGTTCAGCTTCCTGTTGGGAATTCTTCGGTGACGGTATCCCTAAGGTACCTTCTTAGTCGGAATGATCAGACATTCCACTCGCATATTCGTGTCTTCTGACGCCGCGCAGGTTCACAAGTTTCCTTAAAATCCGTTTGACAGTAAATTCGCTATGGTAAATGGGTGCTTGCAACAACACTTTTTTGGGATTATTACGGAGGGTTCACCTTTCTTATCCCTTAATTGGTTCGACGTTGAGTAAAACTCTGTAGACTTAAGACTCTGGCGGTTGGAGACAACCGTAAGTAAAATGCAAAGAGATTTTTAAATAAGTATCTGGACCCGCTCATCTTTCAACACAACCCACAATGAATAAGCGTACTAGTGTTATACGGTGACCTTTGCAAGTGAGGCCATGGGCACCATTAACTTGGAAAATTGTTAAATGAATTGATACAAACGCTGTCGATATAAATTTGCTAATATTTTGAATTTAAAAATTGACTCAGTTTAAACACACTGACTATATGCTATTGGCTAAATATCTACAACTAAGTTAGGGGGCTTGAGTTATATGTACTTTCATGGGAGAACGTGACCCCGAATTAAAGGCGATATTTAGTTAGAGTCAGGATTCACACCCAAGACAATAAATAAATATGCAAGTGTGAATGTAATCAGATCTATGGGACACTCGCTCTTTGGAAATGCGAGAAATTCAATCAGTAAGATAAACAGCGTTGATACCAGTCACCTCTCATTGGAGAAATCTATCATAAATGAATAAATAAATAGAAATCTACCCACTGATTCATTCGTCATTACTGTCGTTGCATCGATATCGCAGCAGTCACATTTTTCTTTTCATTCGATAAGGAATCCCTTTATTTGAGCGATAAGTAATCTCAAGTGAAGACTTTGTGCTTAGAATTACAAGCAGCTGAATTAGGCAATGGTTAACTGGCTATCCGTGGATAGCGAACGATGGAGTGGAAACTCTTATGTTTAAGTTTCGGCCAGACAAAACAAACGAATCATTCCTCGGAATAGCCTCTTCTAATTTTGCCGATACAGAAGGGTTCTAGTAAAATAGTGACATATACTTCCGCGTTGTCTTCATAATTTTATATCAGAGAAATGTTACTGAACATTTTTTCAAGCAACCAGGAATTTAGTAATAATGTTGTTGTACAACAAACTGAGACTGGCATGAATCCAACGAAGAAGACTTACTACAGTGCAACGACTGTATATCATTTGAAACTTGCTGTTTCTATTTCAAAGTGAAAGACAGTCTCCTAGATGATTGCCTCCTAAAATCAGCCAGATCACGTTACAGTGTTGCCAGACCGTTTTATAAAATATGTCTCCGGCACTGGCAGAGAGGCCAAACCATGGAGTCAAAGTAAAATGAACAAGTCATTGTTGATGACACAGTCCCCACTTGTTAATGGGTACTTTAATTACAAGACCTCGGAGAGGATAGAGTCCTCTTCGTTAATTAGGTTTTTGATTAAAAATACTGTGATAAAGATGGGGCTTAATAGCCAAGAATGAGTTCCATGGTGGTGAAAACATTGACTAGGCCGCCATCCTAATTACAAAAGGTCATTAAATGAGTCAATCAGTAATTAATCGACAGGATGTTGCCAAACATAACATTTTTGCATTCTATCATAACACTGACAGTTTATCACCGGTACCATATTTCATAAAGTTTCATGCAGTGCTTCTGGACATTCACCGTAAAAACAAAATTTCATTATGTAAACGCAAATTAGCTATTCATTTACATGATACCGCGAAGTGTCATTGCATAATACTGCAAATACACTTCAGAAGTTTTGAATTGTATTTACAAAACTATGAGATCAACATCTGTACCAAGTTCATCAAATTTAATGCAGTATTTGTGGATATATCACTCTAATTAGGAAAGCTCATTACATATGCAATTAAAAATTAATTAACATGTCACTGATACATGTCTTTACTCACTGTTAAAGCAATGTGAGCTCAACATCTGCACCAAGTTTCAGGAAATTTGATGTGTTATTTCTTGACATATCAGCCTAATAAAGAAAATTAAATAATTGACATGATACTGCTACATGTCGTGAAACAAATTGACATGCATATTTATGACATAGGTCAATGTCCTTGTACTAACTTTGAATAAAATCGGTTGATACATGTCTGAGTTATGGCAGCGGGCATGAAAAAATTGTAGCACAATGGCCGCCACGCAGCCATATTTGATCTTACTGTCTAAAAAATCAGCATGCATATGTATACAATGTCCTTGTAAGTTGTACCAACTTTGAATAAAATTTGTTGAGACTTGCCTGAGTTCTGGCTCTGGACATGAAAAAAAAGTAACAAAATGGTCACCACGCAACCATATTGAATCATATCGTGAAACAAATTGACGTACATATGTATGACATAGGTCAATGTCTTTGTACCAACTTTGACAAAAATCAGTTGAGACGTGCCTGAGTTATGACTCTGGACATGAAAAATTGTAACAAAATGGCCGCCACGCGGCTATATTGGATCATATCGTGAAACAAATCGACGTACATATGTATGACAAAAGTCAATTTCTTTCTACCAACTTTGAACAAAATCGGTTGATACATGTCTGAGTTACGGTTCAAGACATGAAAAATCGTAACAAAATGGCCGCAACGCAGCCATATTGAATCATATCGTGAAACAAATTGACGTACATATGTATGACATAGGTCAATGTCCTTGTACCAACTTTGAATAAAATCAGTTGAGATGTGCTCCGTACATGAAAAAAATCGAAACAAAATGGCCGCAAGGCAGCCATATTGGATTGTATCACAAAATAAATCAGTGTGCATATGTATGACATATGAAGTAATCCTTGTACTAAGTTTGAATGAAATCACTCTAGGCATCTCTGAGATATCTTTGTGAACGCGCGCACACACGCACGCACGGACATGGCCAAACCTATAAGTCCCCCCGGACCGTGTTCGGGGAAGGGGGGGCCTAATGAACCAAACATTAGTGAAAAATAATATGAAAAGCTTTAATTTGTAAAAGAGGCGATCTTTAATTTTTACTGCAGACTGGTGTGTAGACTCGCGATAACATTGGTCGTCACAATGACGCATTTCAAGTCATTTCAGTTCTCTAAGTTAGATGTAATCTTAACAGACGAAACAGTGCACAGAACCCGCGTGGCTCTAAAGTGGCCACTTTAAAATATCTGCCCTTTTACGACAGGCAATTTTAGTGACGTCGAATAAAATGGTTAGCTGTTTATATAATAATAAACTGTAAGTTGTTTCACGATATTTCATAGCGACAGTTATCTGTTTTACTTTGTAATATGTTTTTTATAACATTCTTTGTCACCTCTTTCTTTGCGACATCTCACGTCATACCAGATATATTTTGGATCGATAGAACGTTTATCACGACCATAGGCTTGCCTGGCTTCCATGGCTCGCTTCCCCTTTCACTTTCTCGAAGGAAATCAATGATCAGAGTCTGATTCTGATTTGTACTCGACCTGTAAAACTGTCACTACTTGAATAATTTCATTATCGTTGACGACTCAACTCTTGCACTTTAAGGGGTCAGTTTGCTTTCTTGCCTCTATGTCTCTTTCTGAGAAACCTTGGCCGATCTCGATTCATTCCAAATCACACTTTGTCGCCTTAACATTAGTTTTCTTTAAACCTTAATGTTATTTCAATTAATGTACTAGTTCAATCATACATTCATTCATTTACTAGTATATATTCTGCCAAGTTTCCCCTCAATACTATTTTTATATCACACGTTGTTTGGAACACACAGAGAATTTAAACAATTGAGAATTAACTAGAAGTGAAGTAAGCTAATATGGTCACAACACCGAAAAAAATACAGATAGTTAAGTCAGTTTGAAACTAGGCAAACACTGAATAGATACCAGATTAGTTAATAACAATTAGGCCAGTTAGAGTTGTAGTTCTGCCATTAGTTTTAAAAGAAATAAGCTGCGATGCAAGATTAGTTTTATATGTAATTTGATGAGCAACATGATATCCCCACGTTATTTATTTATTTACTTATATATATATATATATATATATATATATATATATATATATATATATATATATATATATATCATATATTATTTATTTATTTATTTATTTATTTATTTATTTATTTATTTATTTATTTATTTATTTATTTTTATTCACTTGTTTGTTTATGATAGGCGTTACTGACATTCCATGTTTACTGTTCCAAGATAATTCCTAGTCTTTCGCTCACCTGTCGTCCTGAAAATAGTTCTTTGTGGAGAATTTATGCCTTTTAATAGTAACATCTACGTGCACTACCGATGAAAGAACGAACGAACCGTAAAAATAGAAACAAGTCAGAAGAAATATATGGGAACGTTGCCTTAATGGTATCGAAGATGGAGGCTCTCGACTAAACCGGGTATTGCCGAGTGATACGCGTTCCTCAGAAGGTGATGCGTTAGCTTTAAATGGGAATTTGAAGAAAGACGACAACAAGAATCAGAGAGGTTTCCTATGTGCACTTGGACGGCACATCACATCCGGGTTACCCTGAATGAGAAGAATTCGCAAAGAATAGAAATTTTCACAAGGGATACAGAGTCGCTGTCGTTTCCTTATCTGATAATCTCAGCTTCCAGAGAATGATCGATCTTGAAGTATCGTGTGGGCCAAGGAATGCTTTCTAACGATGTACACTGTCAGTCCTCGGCACGAAAGATTATCCCTGCATTTTGCTGACAAATAATGAATCATTGACGTATTTCACCATTCTTCAGGGCTCCTCCTGTGTTTACATTGTCAGAGAAAAAAATATGCGAATGATTTCTTTACCCGATGTTATACCCGCCTTGGAGCACTCCCAGGAAAATTCGATTACATAGTCTACTAACGTGGTTCATAGTGAGACAAGGATACACACAGATGGTATTATTTTCGAATTCGAATTCACGAAATGTACAGACCTTCATTTTCATCAATGGATTGAGGTTGGCATTCTGTTATTCAAATTCCCACAGGTCGCAACCGAGACACTGACGAAGGATATTATAACGCGTAGAATTGAACGAGACGTCCATGGGGATCCATTGACCACGTAAGTTGATTGTTCTTAGAAAATTTCAGGGCGTGTATACGTATAAATATTTCAAAGTGTAGCTCTGACACTTTCTCATTTAGAGAAGTCATGTTAGAAGGTCAGCTTGTCACGTTGGGGACATCTTGTCAGTTCTTTGCCTTTCAGGTCATAATGGATGAAATAAAAGGTGACAAAGACAAATAAAGGCTGGAAAATTGCAAAAGTGAGTGCGTCAATTGTATCAAACTCAATTCGTTTGCTTCTATTCGTTCAAAATGGTCCAACGCAAAACAGTCCATATTTGAAAGATCTTGTCAGTTGATCAACGAGATGCTTGTGATGAGTGTGACGTGTCTGACCTGCAGAGAACACCGTGTCCAGTTTGCTTCTTTGGCTGAATGGTCTTGACATCCCTCTCGCAAAGGAAAGGGTCCGACGAACTCTCGGTTGCCATAAAATTTCGGCTTCCTTCGCAAGCCAAATCAGTGTACATAAATATTTATGAACTGAAAGGTTGTTCTTCAATTAGCGTTAAGTGCGCGTTTAATGGCGTTATGTATGGCCTGACAGGTTAGCGACGGCTTACGATTAATGCAACATTCTGGACAGGTTTAATCTGTGACTTTCTTCTGATAGTCTAGCGATGAGATACAGAGAGCCTCTACTAACAATGTTGAGTCTAAGCACCGAAAGTCGATGAATAAATCTATTTACCAATTTCCTGGCTTACTCTTTAAAGAACGGCTTAAAGTAACAGAAGCTGGGCTGAATGAAGTGGGATTAAGAATTTCGAAATAAAACATGCACAATACATATCTGATGTTCTGCATTGGATAAGGGATAGGATATCGCTAAACTACTTGAAGGCTAGAAATCTAGTGTATAGATAAACAGACAGTAGCTTGATAGATAGCTGGATAAATAGATGAACAGACAGACAGACAGACAGACAGATGGATATATGAAGAGATAGACCGATAGAACATACATAGATACATACACAGATAAAGATACACACACATACATACATACATACATACATACATACATACATACATACATACATACATACATACATACATACATACATACATACATACATACATACATACAAACATACATACATACATACATACAAGTAACAGTACTTAATGCATTATTTATCGCACACTGCAACCAAAGACATTCGTGATTATAAACGGCTTTGTGAAGGTATTTTGAACGCTCGCGGTTGTGATGGAACTTAGAACAACAACAGTCCCTGATTAACACAATAAGTGCATCGACAAGCCAGGGTGACGACATCGATAAGTTCCTCGAGGTTGAGTTGCTCTCAGTCCATATATTGTCACTTTCGAAAGCCATTCACGCAGGCACAGTCTGGGGAAGCAATATATTTGCTCAGAGTTCATGCATGGAATAATTTGCATCGTTTTATTTCCCGGTCACGCAAGTGCTGAGTACTGTTTTATTCACTTGGTCAGCCACCGTCAAGGTGATTCTGTGTGGTTGAACTGATAGTCCCACTATGATTATGATTGGAAGGTGATCATTGTTTTCTTAAGAGTCAACATTGTTGTCAACAACATCATCGCCACCATCACTATTCCAATCATCATCATCATCATCATCATCATCATCATCATCATCATCAACATCATCATCAACAACAACATCGTCGTCGTCGTCTTCGTTGTCGTCGTTAACAAGACCAGAAGCAACAAAAATCGTAATCGCCATCGCCTTCACACCACCACCACCACTATAACCACAACCATCACCATCACTATCATCATCATCATCACTACCACCACCATCATATCATCATCATCATCATCGCCATCGTCGCCGTCGTCGTCGTCATACCATCACTCGTTCGCTCACACACTCAAATACTCACAAATTCATAAATGCACGCATAAAGAACTAGCGTCTTTATCAGTCGACGCTTCAGCGTCAGTTGTTTCGGTATTAAAATTTTATGCTAATGATTTATTATCAGAGTGGAATATTCTTGCGCTGTATAGCATTACCATAAACGGCAATCATCATTGCCGTCACAGCTAATGTACTTATCAGAGGTACTAGCGGAAGTCCCAATATCCCTGACAGTGGCAGCATCATTTTCAAGTCTCTTCAGTTGAATGTACCGGAAGAAAATCATATGATATGAATTCTACTGCGAAATTTAGATGACAAATGTACAGATCCATCAAATAAATTTAGGGCGGTGAAGAAGGTCAAGTGTTGCTTCGACTATTCGTATCTGTAAATCTTTACCCATTTCGTATCCGCCACTTCAAATCATGGATTCGACTGAAAACGAACTCGCAAGTCTATCTAAATGCAAAATCAGAGTAAGTCGGTTGGGATGGCGAAGCGAGGAAAAAAGGGATGCTACGATAACTACGTCACGCATCCTGAATCTGAAATAAAATAACACATTTATTTCAGTACACACTGGGTCTGGACAACACCTGCGTCTCCCGGTGTTTATATGGCATGTCTATATGCTTGTGTGTACATTTGTCGTACAGAACTTGCCCCGTGCATTATTTTTTCTCCTTTTCATTGCTGTGTCTGATGGTGTCTGTCTGTCTGTCTGTCTGTCTGTCTGTCTGATTGCGTCTTCGTACTTGCTTTATCCCCCAACCGTCCAGCCGAGACCAATAACCGAGAAAAGATTCAATTAGGGGCCAGATGTTCTTAAAATCGTCGCTATTGGTTTGAAATGCAAATGTGTTATGAGTATGTTAATAGCTGATGAAAAAAATAGGTCACAGGGTTAATCGAATTACAATAAGGATATATGAATCGATCCGAAGGTATTTCCTTACAACCGAGGCAACGGAGAGAAAGCCAACAGACGGTAAAACTATGACTAGAATTCTCAGAGTTGGCCCTTTATTTTACAAATAGGGCATGCTCAACAGCATACATATGTGATAGTGCATGTGTAAGCCAAACTAAGATGTCAAGGTTTACGGCCCGATCGAAGAATCTGTGCCCAGTGATTAACGGCTTCAGCAGGAAGACAGCTGTAAAATTTTTATCTGCCCTGTTAATAAGCCTTGCAATTCACCGCATCCAACAAATCTCGATTTCTACCATACATTGTAATCGTCTCTGTCATTGATAAATGTGGCAGGTGTCTGAGGAAAAGAACATCTTCGTCTCATCAGAGGTCTGGCTTCTTCCCTCGAAGGAACAGATTCAAATTCTTGGCACGGAGGCATGGCAGGGCCGCCGGGCTTGCTCAAGACAAGGCTTCACAGGCTGCTTCATGGCAAATGCCCGCGCGGAGGTCTTGCTGTCGTTTGTCCCGCATTCACATCATTCTCTTCTCGACCTTACCTTAACAGGCAGTGAAAAACAGCTAGATTGAGCGAATATCCCAGATATAATAATAAAGACAACCAACCAAGGGACCGAAGTGTATTGCTTCATTAAAGAATATTAACTGTGCAGTCTCTTGTGTAATAAGCAACTTTGAGAAGGCCACGTTGTGTTTGCACTGTACCTCTTGAATGTACCCAGGTGAAGACACACTTTCCCCTTTCTGTTTGTGACGTGCGGCCTGACTTATCTCTCAGTTAGAGTTTAACGCAATTTAAAATAGAAGAAAACGCCCGAGAGACTGATAAAGTAGCCTGAGGTACACCTCCAGTTTGATCTTTCCATTTTTGTCAGGGGGCGAACGTAATTTTAGTATCTGGAGTGGACGTCCGTGTCATGGACCGGCTTCAACTTCATTCTTAAGGACAAGGTATAATGAGCACCTTAGGTAATTAAACTAGTGTCCAGTGTTTCTGAAGTGTATTGGGTGGACTTATATTTTTAAATCTTTGAATAGACTTTTTTAAATCTTCGAATAGCATTGTAAGAAATGAAATAAAAATCTGAAGTGTCACAGACACGTTATCTTCCTCGGATTTGCATGTTTAAAAGTGATCACAGCCGTTATACTGGAACAGACTCTTAAATTTGTACTTTGGGTGAATCGTACATGATCTGTCTACAGTACAAATGCAAATTGCTAAAAGTGATCTTTCTGACTACCCCAACATTTAATGGAATATCCCATGATGAGCAAATGTCCTTTCAAATTAGTACGAATCAGTGGGCAAACAAGGCAGTGGAATTTCTTCCACCCATCGAATTAGTAACCCAATGGATGCATTCATTCGTTTCTGGAAGATTCAAAGTTTTTGAAAGGCCATAACAACAATCTGTAGTCTCTGTAGGAATATATCAAGAGAAACACAGGAAATTATGCTAATAATGAAAGAGAGATTTTCGCTGCCAAGTAGGAACGACCCCCTTCATAAAACAATTAATGTCGTCAATTCTAAGAATTACTCATAGATGACAAATATTTTAGAAGGTATGTTGTAATTTCATCATTTGCTAGCTAAAATCTTTCCAGGACACTGATAGACAAAATGTATAGTTCCAACTCCCATAATGCTCCGATATATTTGCTTGCAAGATGGCGGCTGTCTTGTATCTCTGTGTTATTTTAGCATAAGTCTCACTGAGACAGCATTAAGTTTCCCTGAGTGCCTCATGGGCGACCGATTACGGGTAAGAACAATATGTCTAGAGTCATCATCGTCAGCGGTGATTGTTTTCATTCCCTCATCAGGCCGACAAATTATTTAATCAGAGAATTCTGATGTCTGGTCGACGCTAATTCTCTGAACTTCGGAGATGTTTGGATTTAGCGGTCACGCTCGTTTAACATCTTTATTCGAAATGCGTGAGCCCGTAAATCCATCATTGAGCCCCGTTAGTTGGTACTGCATTTTGTTTAGCTATCTCGCTTGACTTCGCCTTTACAGTTAAACATCCCCTGACGAAATATGTTCATTATCAAAATAATGAGTATGTGAATATAGGAAATATATTGCATTACCCTTCGCATTTCACATGATAACGAAGTCAATTTGACCGTTTTCCTTTATTTTCAAGAAGCCTGAAAACAGTTTTGCGGTACAGACTGTGTTCATATCTTTCTTTACACGCGCCTTGACACTTGAGAAATATCATTATCGGAGTAAATCGTGACTTTTGATATTCGACTTTTCACGCTGAAATTCGGTTGCTAAATAAGATATTCAATCAGCAATGAAAGCGTCTTCTGCATGGCCCCTTGACGCCGTCGCGACATTTCTCATCGCTCATTACCTCAATTTGCACGTTCATCTTCTCCCAACAATTGAGGATACACAGATTTGTCCTGATCCATCGAATCAGCTTCTTCGCCGCGGAGATTACTCCGGGGATGTTTCATCCCGATGAAATACACACTCGAACTCACTGATCCGGCGTTGGATAAATAACCGAACCCGCGGTTAAATCATTGGTAATTGCGTTGCTTTGACTTGCATGACTTCAACGTCAGCGTCAGTGTTATTGGCAACAGATCAGGAAAGCTACTTACGGAATTATTAACTCGAATTGTTTTTGCTTTGTGTAATATCTGACTGATTATTCTGACCTAGAAATGAAGCAAATGCAGGGAACGCGTCTTGTGAATTCTCGTAAGCAAAGACACTACTCATTATCAATGGAGATTCACATTACACGATCTTTCACCTTTGCTCAGAACGTAACGACTCTGAAACTAAAATAGCATTTACCACCTCATAGGTTTTATATTACGTTATCAGCAACATCAATTCAAATCACACAAGCTTGATAAGCGCTCTGATCAAGCACAATTGTCTGTAGTCATTTCTGTTAACACACTAATTGTCAATAGTTTAGATTGGTTATCATAGTGTGTACTTAAAAGTAAGCGGAATTCGCAGAATTTTAATCGTTCAATTATTTTTTCTCAACCTCACAATTAAACAAACTGTTTCCAACTTAGGCTATTATTTTTTCATCGTTACCACAAAATCTTAAAACAATTTTCAACCGCTTAAATTGATCTTTTTTATCCAGTACTATCATTCGATTTAATCACAAGGACGTTGTGACCATTAAAGGGGCTATAACTGAAACTTTGGTTATGCGTTCATTGTTTCTGTTGTTTGAACCAAGTACTAGTATGTTGTCTTGGTTTCTGTCTGAAGTGTGTTGAAATTGGTTTCTGTCTGAAGTGTGTTGAAATACAAAGTATTAGACTTATACAAACACAATGCATTGTGTTGAAACGTGAAGTATTAGCCTTGCAAACACAACACATTGTTTACATTATGCAATCTAATAGTGACATGCAGTACTGCTCTGTCTCCAGACTAAACTACAATTCAATTCGTAACAATATCATCGGCTATTACACAGAGACACGCTATGCTAATGGCTTAATGATAAGCATGTCGATACGATTTTAAACGTGGGATAAAAATTATTTAACAAACAAAACGAAATTGATTAAAAACAATCCAAAACTAAAGTTATAAGAGATTTAACTACAACTCTCTATTTACGAAGAGTGCAATTAATAAATCGTATTTACCTCATGCAAGGCAAACCGTTCACTAGTATTGACCTGGGGCAAAATAAATTAAATAAATAAATAAATAAATAAATAAATAAATAAACAATATATGTGTTTCCAGTAACATGCCTTCAAAAATTAGGGTAGGTAAGTTAGATAATTTTTTCATTTTTTTCTTTTTGTTGGCTAAGACCCATAACACAGGTAAAACGTAGAAAATTTATCGAAGTTTCTTGAAAATGTGACTAGGGTTGGCGGCCTTTTCTATCATGGTTTGTAGGGTTGCCTCAAATGCACATTTTTTGTCCTTAACTAACTATATCTTGCTTTTAACTGCAAGTTTTTTTGTGAGCCGTTTATTTTTGGAATAATGTGGCGACGACTTTGTCGAGTCATATTGTCAAGGAAATGAGACAAGACACCTTGGTCTTGAAGAGATGCGCGCGATGACTTGAAAGAACCAATTTCTTGACGGCCCTAGCAAGATAAATCAATCTGTAATAGAATGCGAAGAGAGTGCTTCCCAAGGTCATGTAAGTTTACCAATGTACTGATCAGAAGCAAAACATACCGGTAATGACCCAAGCTATATAGATGTGAGATCTGGAGCGCCAACCTTCACCGTCTGTTGTAAACATACATCACCGAGTCAACTAAAGACAGCGCCATGCAGAAGGAAGGTCGCTTTGGGTATTCTAAAGTTACTCATCGTATTTTCACACTGGTACTCACTGTCTGCGTGGCATAGGAATGTAAAAGTGGACAACCCTTTCTTTACGAATACTTGTAAAGTTTTAGGCTGAGTTGGACTAGGAGTGGGAGCAGTTTACGTAAGCCGATATGTTATTGCTGAAAAATATTTATTGAATGATATCTGAAAATTAAAACAAATTGTAAAATGTTTTCAAACTTTCCTTATCTGTATTCGCCTACGTATAGTGTTTAGGCAAAATAACGTTTGTCGAGAAGGGATTCAACCGTTTGTCAATTATGTTTGGACTATGCGTCATCAATGTGGTGTAGATACCACCAGGTTACATCTAAGTGTCCGAGTCCGTTTGCAGGTGGAGTTCAGATCCAAGTCCGCTCATCACTTGGCTAACTTTACTTTTCCACGCATGCTAATAAACCGTGACTCATTATATATGCATATATTCCAAGTGTCTAAATGAAATCATAGAAGAACAAAAAGTCTTGTAGTCAATCTTTTGTAGTTGTTTATTAAAAAACTTTGTGAATAATTTTGTCTTGCAAGAGAACGAGTCTGTTAAATATAAGTTCAAAAATAAAGAGATTGCCTAACCAATGCAAAAAAATAACAAATCACTTCACCACGTTAATATATGGATAAGCCGAAGAGTTTTATTTTACGAACAGAACGAATGTATTACAGTAGGCACCCCCAAGAATAAGATGGTCTCGTCCCCAGCACAAGAAACTGTCTGGATGCAACGGAACGTATTAAAGGGAAGCAGTCGTCGGAACTGCACACATGCGAATTTCTTGTTTACAAACAATGTCAACATAGCTGCAACATTTAAATTCTACGATGTAAATTATGACAAACATGTTTTAACTTTCATCATTCGACAACATACCTTGGACAGAGAGTTTACATCGGTCGCAGCGGTCCCTAACGACCTTTGAGCGCAGTTCCGACGACTGCCTCCCTTTAAAACGCCAATTTCTTGTAACACCATGAAATGAAGATCGACCTCTGGGAAACTGAAAACTGAAAACTGAAGCCTATTGACAGATTGTGATATCAGAAGATATGGAGTGCATGTCATAACTATGCTCTGATCATTTGAAAAACAAGTCTATAAGTTTACGACAGCCAGCACAATTTGTATCGAGCTCTCCTACCTGTATATCATACTCTGCCATTATTATTACCAAATACCTGGACGTAAATTCTCATCATATAATCGCAAATCCATTTATTCGATATTCCGCTTTCAAATAGTCTATGTACAATAAATTTGTCCTTGAAGAGGCAAGTACTTAGTCAGAAGCTATCTCGGCAAAGCAAAATGTAATTTACAAAGTTATTAATCGTCGTCAAAATATATTCGAAATTTCGTGACAGAAATGATTGTTGTACATGGATATTTAATAGCAAATTGTTCAATGGGACTGACCCATGGCACTGTAGCAATTTGATGGCGACTGTTTTTAGCGTACAGTTTTTGACAGGCAGTTCTTGTAGTTATGGCTTACACGCAGTGGTAGGTAATAATTCAGTTTCAAAAGTCGATGAACACGCGGACGAGTTGACAGTCGACTCATAACTAGCGTAAGTTGTGCTGCAGACTGATAGCAAATACATATATTTAACACTTCTATCCCCGCCATACTTTAACAAGTTGATCGTAAAAATGGTGGCTTCCATCTCTTTTTGGCGAAAAAGTCTTGTTTCTGTTCGATTCAGTGAGAAAGTTAACTATGCACGACAACTATAGACTTGAGCAAACACCACCAAACAAACAGAAACTTCCCATGTGTGTGCGTGTATTGCGGGGTAATTGGTGCCTCTCTGTCACTGTATGTGAGTCTGTCCTCGCTTACAGATTTGTAAGTTTAATTGTATCATCCAATAGCTGAAAATATATGTACTCTGGCAATGACCTTCGCCATATAAAGTAGGGCATGCCGCCAACTACCCATGCATTTTTTCCCGATAGACTTTTGACTACCTGTTTTCACATCTGAATAATCGTTTCTACTCCCGCAAGGCCGCACCGTTTATAACAAATTGTCTTGGGCGTCGTTGACTAAGTATTTATTCTGTCTTCGCACATGCAGGCAATACCACAATTATAAATCAGGTTTAAAAGGCATGATCAGTATTTGAAAGGGACAATAACACAGATAGCTAATGACATAAATGCAGAAAAATCAAACATGAAATATCGTCCTTTTTACAAATTTTACACCTGCCCATACATCTATTTAGGGATATGACCATTTAATTTCTAATGAGTCATTTTCATTTAATATTCGATTCCTTTTAACGGGTACATGTACGTAAGCAAGAGGCAGGTATGCCCACACCGCAACATTTTTACTTCACTTTGTCAAAGTTTGACTGTGATGACTAATAAGCGAATCCGAAAGTTGATGGGCGAGTGTTACATTAAAAACCAGATATGAACTGAAAATGCTCACGTGTTTCATACAGTTATGTGTAAATTTGAACCTTTGCCACATGTTTGCAACTTCATTGAAAGTATTATGATCAACA
>LD345683.1:348432-360215 GCA_001465055.1 Ptychodera flava
GCTCTATTGGCTGGCTCAGAATTAGATATGCACATAATTAATAAGGTACAGGATGTGATGTCATAAGGTCTCCCATCATACCAAATATGAAGGGTGTAGCACTTGTTGTTACTTAGTTATGGCCATATAATGTATATTTGAGGTCAAAGGTCATCGGGGTCACATGACATTTTGTCAAAAAAATGGTATTGCTAAGTTATCCCTATATACCAAAAATCAAACCTCCAGCTCTATTGGCTGGCTCAGAATTAGATATGTGCATAATTAATGAGGTACAGGATGTGATGTCATAAGGTCTCCCATCATACCAAATATGAAGGGTGTAGCACTTGTGGTTACTGAGTTATGGACATATACTCATATTTAAGGTCAAAGGTCATCCAGATCACATGACATTTCGTCAAAAAATTTGTATTGCTAAGTTATCCCTATATACCAAAAATCAGACCTGTGGCTCTATTGGCTAGCTCAGAATTAGAAATGCACATAATAAATGAGTTGCAGATAGATGCCAAGGTCAAAGGTCAAGTGGAATCCCCAAAATTGTGGAGAGCAATTTGGTCCCCTACTGGCCATTGTCCAATAGACGCTGGCTGTCTTGGACTTTAACATAGGCCAGAATAAGCCATTGCCATAGCTTAGCTGCATAGGTATAGGGGAGGTCAAAGGTCATAGAAAAATAATACTTTAAAAATCTTCTTCTCAAAGTTGGCAAGACCTGTGACTTTGATATTTGGCATGAAGGAGCAAGGTTATAAGGTCTAACCAGGGTTAGGTTGGTAGCGGGTCGAGTTGACTGGGGACGAGTTGGCTAGGGGTCGAGATGTCCAGAAACCATGGTCATCATGCTTCCCATAGACTACCATGTATCAGAAAAATTAAAACTGTGATAACTTCATTAATATGCAAGCCACGCCCACCAAAACCTTTTCAGTTCTGGCCATTTGAATTCTGAAGATGTCTACCAAATTTGACTGAAATACGTTCAGCCGTTTTTGAGATAATGGGGATACAGACACACGGACACACACACAGACACACAGACACACAGACATGGCTAAACCATATGCTCACGTGTGTGAACAAGTGAGCAAAAAATGCATAAGATGGAAATATGAATCCATTCAAAGCAGTAAGAGAGTAACTTGACTTCCATGCATCATATTCTGCTGAACCGGTTGTGATATATATTCTCTGGAAACAAATACCAGGAAAAGGATAATTCACTGTACTACTGTACCAGAGTACAACACTCTCCTTTGCATGGCAGTTAACTGCAGGCTTTGTGAGAACGTCTTTCCGTGCTTTGAAAGCACAGATTTGGCTTATGGTAATACCGCAAGCTTTCAGACGACTTTCTGAACAAGTAAACGATTATTTTAATCCAATTCTGAATTTTCCGCTGTTGAACACAGTGAATCAGAGGATATATGTGAAGACATTATTTCTACTTTCAATTAATAAATGGGTCCAAAGCTGAACGGTACGAATGCAAAAGATGTATGTGAGTCTGCATCACTTACGGTAGAATGCACCTCTGAGACTGATTTTCTGACTCGTATTTTGGGACAAAGGTTTACGTTGCTTTCCTGGTCTTCTGCTTGTATGGGCTCATTTTAAAGTCTGTGGAGTGAATTGAGTTTTCACCGTCTTGTTTAGGAAAAATCGTTTCTCCGTAGAGATATCACAGGGTAAAGCGGTCATTTTGGACTACAAGTGTTAGTAAATTTCAGGGTATGTGTTTCTACAATCTCACACTTTTGCACTCCGGCCTTTATTGCCTCGAAAGAGAATGGTTTAAAGTTTACTTTGTGAAAGTTTGTGTATATCTCGAAAACTCTTTGTGCCATGGGGCGTAATACCATAAGCATGTGTCTGCTGTTTATATTTCCTTTTTCGTTTTATTTTCTGCTAACATGGGGCTGTTTTGTAGTAGAGAATACTTTTTACTGCCACTAAGTCAAGACCTCAGTGATGACAAATGAATGAAAGGATGGTTGAAGTATGGAAGGGTAACGAGAAAAAATCACTGTAAGAGAGACATATGATCCCCAGATAGTGTAAAAAGGAATCAGAGAGAGTGAAAGAGAGAGAGACACACAGACAAACAGACAGAAAGACAGACAGACAGACAGACAGACACAGACAGACAGACAAAAAGACAGCAGAGACAGAGAGGCAGACAGGGAGCACATACAGTCAGTGACTCGGACCGTGTAAATGTCTGAATCGTTTTAATTAAACATCTTCGTCAATTTGAAAATTACTTCATTTTTTAAATCAATAAAGATAATGAGATCAAACCTAAATCAACACAATGTCATGATGAAGGAAACGCATGGAAACTTTAAGATTTTTTCATGTATTTGGGTGTTGCTTGCGAAATGACATGTCCGTTATTTGCTCCATCGCTGTCTCCCGAATTTCAGTAAATGCTAACATGATGTCTGTCTGTCTGTCTGTCTGTCTGTCTGTCTGTCTGTCTGTCTGTCTGTCTGTCTGTCTGTCTGTCTGTCTGTATGTATGTATGTATGTATGTATGTATGTATGTATGTATGAATGTACAAGATATCTCACTGTACTGAGGTATCTAATCGACTTAACTTTCATTTGAAATGCATGAACGGTGACGCAGGAAAGCAGAACGGTAATAAATTATATATAAATTTCAAATGAGGAAAACCGAACATGTGACAGAAAAAAATAGTAATAACCTCAGCAATGAGAAATTCTAATGAAAGGAAATGCAGGCCGACACGAATAATCAAATATTTCAAAGCTGGAAATAGGCTTTTCAATCGCTAGAGGGCCACTGACAGTCTTTATGGTCGAAAATAATTCCGCCACATCGTCTTTGCAAGGACACTTTCAACTCTTACATGGTTTGAAGCGTTTTTGTATCAACACTGAGAAGACTCGATGAGACACAAGCATTGGATGTGCAATTAGATTGACTTGTTTACAAGTATCTGTTGTTCACTCTATATGTGCCACATATAGATCACTAAAGGTTAGAGATCAGGAGTAGAAAGTTTCTCTCTCTCTCTCTCTCCCTCTCTCTCTCTCTCTCTCTCTCTCTCTCTCTCTCTCTCACACACACACACACACACATACTCACACACGTCAACAAGAGAAATAAATGGAGAAAAATTTATGATAGGCAAACTTGAAGGAAACGCAAGTTTCAGTCTATTTTTTGTTCCATTTTGCGCATGCAAAAGTCGTTCGCCAATACTAGATAGATCAACATATACAGAGATTCTGACTTTGTGAACTGCTGTAGTCCATCCTTTATACTGTACGTCTTTTTCATTCAGGGGTTTGTGTCACCTCTGTCTCACAGAATGTTCAATTCTAAGCAAGTATTACGATGATCCAGAGTTAGATATCACGTCATCCACCAGTTCGCCTGTGTCCGAGTTTTATTATAGGATTATGTAGTGGATGTACGGGTACGTAAAATGGACCCGTATCGGTTTCCTTCTCGGGTACGTACGCCCTGTTTACATATCTTATGCTGTGTTGATTATCGCTCGAAGCTATATGTTTATCGTATGTTGTCGAGCGTATTTGTTCTCTTAATCCAAAATGTAGTCTAGGGATGTTCATTTACCATTTTATCCACATATAGCAGCTACGGCGCATGCTACATAAAATCATAGTTGGTGCGGGTCGGGTTGGTGACAGGGACATGCTATAAAGGGAAGGGGCGTGGTCGGTTCGCTTGGTGGCAAGCAGAAGCTGACGACATCGCGTGACACCGGCAGGGATGCTGGCACAGGGCGGGAGGATCACATACTTAGCAACTTGAAGGAGACAATAGAATAATGGGCATGTACAGAGAAACACGGGTATATAAGCAGAGAGTAGACAGAGAGACAAACTGGAAAAGAAAGTCACCTTCAATTGATCGAGCCACTAAATATTTTACCAAACATTTTCGTTCTTTTTCTCTAAAGTAAGACTTACATGTGAGGATGAGATTACGACAAAAATCAATATGTCACCAGATTAATTTGGCAGCTAGAAGAATTGAAATAAGAATCACTTTATCCCATTCGAATGACAGAAATTATAAATCTTCCGTAAGCGTTTCCCAACCCGATAAATTTACTTTCAATTCCTTTCTTGAAATGCTGCACTTGTTTTATTCATATGTGAACCACATTGAATAATAAATGTAATTTTTAGCTATTTTTCCGCTAAAATGTGCATAAGAATTTAAATTATCACTTCTCAGGCCTTCGAAAATAACAGTTAAAGCTGTTGCAAACTTAAACGTAATGACCACGCCTTATCCATACTTTGTAGAATTATTTAGATGTCTAATCAAACAATTTTGTTTATTACATAAATTATTGTTCAGATATTGCACATTATATGCATCAAAAATAAAAATACGGGGTCGCCAGCCTATTTACAATGCTACATCACTTAACATCATCCCCTCGCCATATGTGAAATGGGAAAAATCACAATTTAATGAGAAGTATGTCCTTTTCAAATTATTTTGTTGGGATTTTTAAATACTTTGTAAATATATCGACATTCGAACATTTAAAACTTACAACTCGAAGATAATATAATGATCATTTAATCATCACTAACGTCGTCCGCTTTCATGCTAAAAGTTCTGACAATAAGCGGTATGAAGGTAGGTTTCCATCAAAACCACGGTGTAATTTTTACAGTGAGCAAGGTCCCGTACAGTGGGCGCGCGCGTCGCAGAGTGCGCGTTCTATCGTTTGCAGCTATGATGACGTAGCTAGTGACTCGCTCACCCATAAGGTAGTATGCGCGTCGACAGTAAAAGACTTAAAACTTTTGCTCAAACTTTCCTGAATGAAACTTTCAACCATTCTCTTACCAATTCAACAATAAAAATCAGGGTTCACCATGCAAAGCTTGAAATTAGCGAAACAAATCACCCAACCTTTTGCGATAACTTAATGGGGGAAAATAAAATTTTGGATTTTTAAAAAACTAAGCCGTTGAAAGTTTTTCTGTCTCCAAGAGCTTTAAAATGAGCCCGCACAAGAGGTAGATCAGAAAAGAATTGTAGAAATTTGAGAGTCCCACTCTCTGTCCGCTAAGCGCGTTTTACCTTAAAAAGCTCCCTTAGCAGTGTGCCATCACTGCCGTGAAAACTTTTGCTATGACTTCGCTCAAGTATGCAATCACGGATATCATAGCATGTGCGGAAGCGGGCAGTGGTTTAGTTAAAAGAATGTCATAACAACGACTCTCTCAGTTCAGGACGATTTCGCTTTTAGAATGTATTAACAGATCCATCGCTGATCTAATGGCGGTGTTGAAATCACTCACGTGATGTCACTGGAATATCGCCGACAATCGCTATATTGTTTTACTTTCCTGTCGAGTGTGGCGTTAAAAGTTATGACTGCTGTGAAACGGGCGTCCACTTAACGCCAGGGGATATCACTCATCCGATCAGATCCTAGAGCAAATTAGTAAACATAATCATCACGCGATACAAACGGTGCCGCTGTTCTCATCACACGTTTTCATCGGCTGTTTGATGATTGTAGTTCACGACCGCCAGCGTTAATGAATACTCTATTCTGAACTAAGTAAGACGTATCGCGTCGTTCTAACGGCCGCGTAACACTTATATTCAAGGTGTGCATGAAATCTGCATCTTATAATTCAACAAATTGTCCATAAAGTATCTATGATTTGATTCGATGAACTATAAAGGTGGGAAAATGGTAAACGACAATGCCTGAATACAAATTACCCCGTCATTTCAAATGATAAGGCGGGCATATATATTGTACATAATTGCGTATCCACACGCGTTAAAGGTACACTGTCACCTGTTCCAATTTTGCCGCAGTTACCATGGAAACAGAAAATTTAACCAATCAATGATTTTAAACGGGTGGCCGCTTTTTAAAAACTGCGCTCTCGCATGGGCATTTCGAATACCAAGGAACGCCCTTTTGATCATATACGGGCATATTTAGATTACAGATGACTGTGTTATACCTTTAAACTGTCCAGGATTTTACTGTATACTTAAACGGCATTCTAACTTACCGTTAAAACTGATCTCTCAGTCTTCTAGATGACAGACGCAGTAACCTTTAGCAGAAAAAAAATATCCCGAATGTTGCCTTAGAGTATGCTAAACACACTCCGCTATATCGGACCTGATACTTCATTAGATATATCCACGACTCTAATTCATAATTGCCAACAAAAATGAAGGGTTTCTTATAGTAAAACGTATCGATAGTCAGTCTAACTTGCGTCATCAAGGGGACGATTTGTACATTCGTATAGTCCCATGAACATTTATGATATCGAACGAACATGCGATTGTGAATATACCAATATGTCGCTCCACCAGACACTAGTAGCCATCTAAAGCATTGCGCCAATAATATGAGAACTATGAAAGTCTAACGATCAAGAATTACAAAATAGATTAAAATACTAGATTTAAGTTTCTCAAAAGTTTTAGTAATTCAACATTGTCGGATAGCCTCTCCTCCCTACGCTTCATACAAAGACGAAGGTGTTAAGGAGAACGAAAGTTCAACGACCTGGTATTGTTGCTTTAATAAATTTAAATGTCTTAGACGATATATAAGATTCATTGTGGCGATGTTGGTGGCGTTAGTGGCACATGGGACAGTCCTTCACTTTGTTCTTGCCGATGGCAAAGGGCTTCTTCCTCATTCTCGGAGTTTTTCGCCCTAAACAGGTATCTGACATATGTGAGGTTAAACATTAGTGAGCTGTAACTGTTGAGGTGCACTATTTTTTTCTGTAGATAAAATTAAGTACCTTGATCTACTCCAAAAGTCCTGTCGAAATACAATGTGTTACACTTGCCTGCATGTATGCTTGCAATCGTGGCCACTGAATTTTATTCCGGACAAGAATTCACTTGTCAAGATCAAATTAATACTTTTGTGCTTCCTAGCAAAGAACAAGAAGACATAGCAACTTTGTTCAGTTGCTAACGTGTAAAAGCCCCCCCCCTCTCTCTCTCTCTCTCTCTCTCTCTCTCTCTCTCTCTCTCTCTCTCTCCACGAAGTGTCGTGTTCCCTTAAAATGCATGGGTCCCTTTCATTTCTTATTTGGTACTAAAGTCCCTTTACAAGGATCTTGAGTCACAGTCGATAGCTCTGCAAAATAAAAAGAAGCCCACCCCCTATAGACATTAAAAATCAGAAACGTGACATGAGATGGCAAATATAGTAACGGCTTTTAAGAGTCAGTCTAGCACACATTCTCTTCCCTTCCGATTGAATCACAAACGTAAAGCTAAACGAATTTATATTTATGCCGTAACGGTATTCTCTACAGACATCAACACATTTGATAAGAGAAAGTTCGGCATTGATAGATACTTAAACCGGTAGACAGATGTCGTTTTGCTACTTACACGATGGGTGGTCAGCAATTCCAATTCAACGGGCCAGAGTACGTCACATTACACCGACCAGAGTCGGAGTTGAATGACGTATGTGTCTGCTTAATCTAATAAAACATTAGCCATTACAGTGCCTTTATCTTTTTCCTGAGTGAATTGGTAGGGTATAAAATGAATATTTCAAATTTTAAACGGTTTAAATTGCAGGATGAAATGTTTCTCTGTTATGTTATGTTTTCATTTGTATCTTCCTCGCTGCAACGACGGTATAGGAACATAAACCAATGTTTTGATCAAACCATCCATGTGGCATCACCTTTATTATAATGAATGAAGCTTTAAATCCTGAAAACTTTAATATAACATGACTTTAAAGAGATGAATGATATGTGTGTGTACGCTGCAATGAATAGTTTTCGAAAAGGAATAATAGGATAGGTTCAGAACATAATTGTCTGGTATTGCGAAAGCGTTGCAAGATTATACAGAGAGCTGTCGTTCGTTTCCTGTGGTGTCGTAGTGTAGTGTAGTGTAGTGTAGTGTAGTGTAGTGTAGTGTAGTGTAGTGTAGTGTAGTGTAGTGTAGTGTAGTGTAGTGAATGTAGTGTAGTGTGGTGTGGTGTGGTGTGGTGTGGTGTGGTGCATGGGCTGTAGAGTAGGAGAATGTGGTGTGATTTAAATTGTCTAAGCTGATCTAGTCTAGTTTCAACTGATTTGATTTAGTCTAGTGAAGATATTTGGTGCAAGAAAAATTTTGCACTTTTAATTGCAATTCAAGGCAACCGGCCCATTTGCAAAGGTGTCACATTACTTAATCAGTATTCATTATTCAGAAACAATATACAAACGTGAAAAGGGAACACATCTTATGGTTGTTGTAATACACAAATAGTCTTCATTATAAGATGAAATGCTTTAAATACAAAATGACACACTTGAATATAAGCTTTGCACCTGTCGAGGTTAAAGGTTTGTTGTCTTGCAAAATATTATGTTCATGAATTGTATCCGGAGGTCAGAATTGATTTCGTAGTTTGTTATACAATGGACAGGTCTACAGGCAAAAGGTAGTCATCTTCAACATCACCCATCTTACATAATTTAAACACCCTACCTGCTTGGTCAATATTGCATCTCCTTCCTTCTTCTGTGGCTAGCTGGGGTTGTAAGCACCGAAAACAAGCAAAAATTCCAAAAATCTTCCAGTCACAATCTAGCGAAATGTACTTTTCTGATTTAAGTAGGGTTGTAAATTGGATACATGGGCTTAACTGGCACTTTCCCACAACGTCAGTTTTCCCCTGTTGTTCAAGCATATCCGACACGCTAAGGTTAAAATTTACTTGAAACAGGGACGTCTTGCACTGTAAAAATAGCGGACGCTAGACGCGTCTTTACGCGTTCAAAATGTACATGTCGGTGTTCAAATTTGAACGGCTAGTGTTCATATTGTTGACACTAGTGTTCATAATATTAGTAATGATGTTCTAAACCTGAACACTATGTGTTAACAACGATCTCCTTCAAGTGTTCAAAAACTCAGCATCATAAAAATTTTACAATACTGTGAAACAATTAACAGTTTTTTGTATATTTTACTTTACAATTGGTATATTTAATTTACTATTGCTTCACTGTCCGGTAAACGTTCACGGATTTTGGTGTAACGAATTTCACACTAAGTGAAAAATATTTTTGGCCTGCAATTGCTGAAAGCATGTTTTTTCTAACAAAGGGAGTATACAAAATAATTTTACACGTTTATTACGGGTTGAAAGTTTAAAAATTAGAAAAGAAAATCAGAAAACCACTATGAACGTTTTAATTTTAACATCGGCGTGCAAGAGGCGTTCTACTACTTAACACTTGGTGTTCAAGTTTGGTGTCTTTTCCTATCCCATGATGCATCAAAACGGAAGTTGCGACATTTTTCTTGTAAGCGCACCCTGAAGTCGTAATCTTGCGGAAGCAAGACCAGAAAGGGTAAGTTTCCTCTCCAAAATAGTAATAGGTATTAGATTTTTGAAGCATCTATATTATCGTCCTTTGAAATTAATTCTATTGTACCTTGAAATAGCTTAACTACGTGAAGAAACCTTTTTTTTCTTTCAGTGGCTGGTATACCAACAACTGGCTGTGAATACGCAGTGGTACTTTTGGCCATGGCCTATTGATCGATCTCACTCGGGTCAAGGGTCATCGCAAAACAACTGTAACGATAACCCTTGACCTGAGCGCGATCGATACGCCTTGCATAGTGCCGCTCCGTAATCACAGCTAACACATGTCTTTTAGTAGACACAATCGCATGTAAAACATCAGTTAAACATCGTAGAGTATACAATGTATTGTTCAGCATATGAGAGTTTGGCTTTTTGATTTTAATCAGTTGATGACAAGAAGCAGCAAATATTTTGTAACAGTATTGAAGAGAGGCACTGTATATGAAAGTCTCCCCTTTTGTTTTCATTTAAAGTCTCATCTCGCCATTACCTATTGTTGCATTATTTTCAGGATGTAAAAAGTTGGATTTAACTGAAAATCGAAGAGTTGTTACAGAAGCTGGTGGTACAGATAACGAAGAAGATGAGTGTACAGGTAGTTGTCTGGAAACAAGCTTGAGATCTTCAGCTCATCTCTAACGTAAATTTAAACTTCCAAGGGTCAGTAACTGAATTTTGATAAATTTCTGTATTTTAATTCTGAATTAATCTAAGCTTTGGTAGCATGCTATGATCATCTAAATGTTGCCGGAGAATAAGCTTTCACAGAGGTGTAGTCTCTCTCATTTAAATTAAAGCTGAAAGGGACAGACCATTCAGAGTAAAAATGTCCACTCTGAATTACTGATTTTTTCTGAAATTTTCATTCTGAATTTTCTGCCACTTTCTGCTTCAATTTTTCACCCCCCTTGCATCTAAGGAAGGAGACTTCACGTCTTTGAAAGCTTATGCCCTTGTAACACTTAGTTGATCATAGCCTGCTACCAAACCGTAGATTATTTTGTATTGTAGCTCAACACGTCTCTTGTACTTAGCAACTGGTTTATAGCTTTGCCGTCAGCTAAATAGGTGGATGTGTAGCATTATCCTCAAATTTGTACATCCAAAGGTTTTTCTTCAAAACAGCCTGTACGAATCCTTTACTATTTGGATAACAGGTCCCAAGGGATTACCGTAATCAGATATGTTCAAATTATGAAATATGCAAATTTATATTTCTGAGGCTAATTTTTTGGCAAAAATCTTCTTCTTTTTTACTGACGTCTTCAATATTTGGTAAACATGTCCCTAAAAATGACCTTAGTCAAATTTGTGCTAGTTGAGATGAAATATTCAAATTTTTATATTTCATGGCAATTTTTGCCATTTTTGGTCAAAAAATCTTTAAAAAATCTCTTTCAAAACTGCTAATCGAACTGCTTTGATATTTAGGACATAGATCTCTACTGATAGTCTTTTTCAGATTGTTCAATTTATGCAGAAATTTGCAACTTTGTATTTTTAGGACATTAAAGACATTTCAGACACTTTTAAGACATTAGGGATTACCAGAATGTGATATATTAAAGTTATGACGAAATGTACATTTTTTTCATTTTAAGGGTGATTTTTACCATTTTTGGTAAAAGAATTTGTATAAAAATTAATAGCAGGGTACACCAAAATTTGAAAGGTCTTTACGAATATGTTTTAAATTTCTGAGAAGTATATTTTTGAAATGTCACCCATTTATTTCAGGGTTTATTTAAAGATATTACAAACAAAGAAACCTTTTTGTTTATGAAAGACTTTGTTGGACAAGGAAATAGGTTTTACCCTGCCAAGGACCACTTCCCCACTTTCTGCATGTTGTGCCTTACTGTGACACTTTGACAGCTTAACATGTTGTGTTTACTTTAGTGTGGATATACCTTATATATACCATGTGCTCTAGAGCCTTGACTAACTTCTTTTTTCTTCAAAATTTACAATTGTCTATACAAGAGGAAATGTCTTTAAGAAGCCATCTTAAAAAGATGGAGTATGCATTTCATACATATATATATTTTCAACACAATAAATGTCAAATTTTGAGCTTTTTCAGATGTTTTGTACATTTTAAACAAGTATGAACGTAAAACGTAATCCACAATATGGTGATTTTTATTGCTTATGTTTTTATAGGAAGGTGTTAACACTGTTGGTTTTTTCCTCTGACAAACTTTACATACAAAGTTGCAATGTTTATTTGCCCATATTACAGTAAATTATTGTATTTTACTCTAAAAATGTTTCGTGTATTTTTAGAATAAATAATTTTACTGGATATCAATGGTCTGTTATGTTATTTCAAGGCTTGAACACCCCGTGAACGCCCCAAATTAAAGGTGTTCAACA
>LD345687.1:0-34609 GCA_001465055.1 Ptychodera flava
AAGAAGCAGAATTTCGGAATACACCCTCCCATAAAGTGCGACGACAACGTACAAGATGCATGACTTTTCAGTTTTGTTGATTGTATTTTCTGGTATTTTGGAAACCACCATTTTATTAGGATAATACTCTGGAAATGTATGCAAACGAGGCATCTCTCTTTCTTTGAAGTGTTGTTTTATTTTTTTGATGAAGTGCTGAAGTTATATGTGAAGTTATACGTGTGCAGGAGTTTTGGATGTTTTGTTGTTATCTCTCCTCAGTTGGTTTATCGCGTTTATTTTTGGAGTTTTTAAAGTTGTTTGATGATGGTTTTGGGTCGATGTTTTGCTTTTGTTGTTTTATGTTTTATGAAGATTTTTGGAGCTAGAAAGGGCCCCGCATTTTGGCACCGAAGTTGCTATTTGCTACAGTCTAGTGATGCCTATCGGTCGTTACTATGGCTACCCTAAACCTTTGACCATGATATCAGAATACACAAAGCAAAATTACGTCATCCTTCTCAATGTCCACCACCTTCCAGTTCATTCACCTTTCAAACAAATTAAAGAAAATTATCATTGATATATGGCTCAAGTTTCGAATGATTTTAGTCGAATTTCCTGTATTTTATGTACAGTAGTTGAACTTTGACTTTGTAATTGATGTATTTTGAAATATTTTATTAGTATTTCTGTAAGTATTTTAGATGCGTTAATGTTAGTCTGTAATTTTCTAGGTGCATGAATGATGACACTTCATGCTAACTTGTAAAATATGTGATGTTTGCGTATTTTAACCACACTGCCTTACAATTAATGTATTTTTTTTATTTTAAGTAGATTGCAATTGTCAGCTATCGCGATGCTTCGTCACTCGTTTAGACCAGCGAGGACGCTGGTTATTAAAAAGGTGGGAGAGTGTAACGCCCTTCCCTGTAGAGATTTTATCTCGAAGCGTCCCCCAGGTGGCCAAGGCATGTGAAGGTCATTGACTAAGATCGTACGAGAAGCAAAAAAGAGAGAGTGTGATGGTTGTGATTTCAATGAGAACAATCGAGAACAGGATATTCCATGGTGTGATCTTATTTAATCTTAAGAAACAATCAAAGCCTGGCGGGAAATTTACCACGTGATAACTTTTGTAATTATGTAAATCTTGATATGTATTTAACTTTGTAGAGAACTTAGACTAGATGACTTGAGATGAGACCTTTGACGGTGAACGACACAGTCGCTATCTTGCAATAAAGTACAAGGTTGCGTTACAATCTACATCTTTGTGTGTCAGCTTCATTTACTGAAAGCATTACGATCCAGACTGGTACCTCAACTCGTTATTCCCTAACTACGAGCGCGACATATACACACACTGCCTACTGTTGTAATATTTTCGATGTCATTTTGCCGAATCATGATGCAATTATTGAATGTCTTTGAATTTATATAATAATGAACACATGTAAGCAAATTCTGGTTTCAACGGATAATTTTGTCGTATTTGACCTATCCGATGAGAAGGAATCAGCTGCGGTTTGCAGACCAACATGTCTCAAAGCGTTAGCGAACCAGTGGTCTGTTGCCTCATCACCATTCCTGAGATCCACCGCCATACGATCTGATATTTGAGTTCGTTGTAACCTCTGCCCTTACAGTCCTGCTCGACAGTCTGCAGCTCTCTCTCGCTGTAAAGTAGATGCCGACCGAACTCTCTGATACTGGTATATGGTAAGCTTTAAGTCGCAACGAGGTATCTATTTGGTACTGACGAACATCCGTGCAATTTCTCTGCCGCAGAAGAAGAGAACATTTTTCTTTCAGTGTTGTTCACCGTAGTTGCAAATAGTTTTATGCCAAAAAATTGCATCAGCCGCATAAAATAGGTCTTTGAAACAGTGACGAAAGAATAGATGCGTCATATCCGTGACGTGGTCATGATCACGTGTTAGAAGGGAAATATTTGCCTAGAACTTCCCTGTGCAGTATCACAACAGCAGCCGCCCTTTTAAGGCATGATATCATAATTTGTATTACGTACGTCCTTATCATTTGTGCACATACGCTTGTGAAAGCATGTCTCCGATACTTATCTGTAGGCACCCATGTGTTAACTGCAAACAGACGAAAGAATAGACACATTTTTGGCTTGAAGGGGCTTTAGATTAAATAAACATCATAAATAAACATGTTTAATGATCTTTTATGGAATACAATAATTGGCAAAATAGCAACAATTCTTGGACAAGCAACGGATAATATCGTGTGTGATCCTCGGGTAAGCAGGTCGATGTACCGTCATCAAATGACTGAAAACGCATGAAAATTCCTCCCTATTTCTACAACAGTCGTCTTTTAATGCAAATTTTCTTGACTTACTAAATGCAGTATTCACGGTTTTAAACTTAACACTTTAAAACAAAAATTGTACATATCTGAAATGGTGCCTCAACTTTCTGTGTCACTGTTTTCAATCTTAATAGCAAAAAAACTCCACTAAATGTAGAGAAGGGTACATGTCTGACATCAAGAGTCAGTGATGATCAGCAACTGACGTTAATCAGTCTTCAACTTCACGGGTCGTTTGTTGCGACAATACAATTATCATTTAATATTTTTCAGTCGCACTCTATACGACAAAACTTGATTGATTAACCTTCTGTTAATAAAACACTATTACGTTTCGCTTCCATAGCTTGATCCCATCAATCAAGTACCATAACTAGCCCTAAGAAATCATCGTTATATCATCGAAGTGACGTGTGTTGTGCTTTTATTGTGTGTATGAGTGTGTTCAGTAGCTTAAATTTTTTTGAAAAAAGCACCCACATCGGATTTGATCGGCTCTGGTCACTCACGAAAAAAAGTATTGACGCGCTGTAAATTAGAAATGGCATTAAGCTTCAAGTTTCAATAACATTTAAGAGGCTACCTTTCCAAAAAAATCACGCTTCTAGTATATATTGACGAAGATATCTCTAAGTGTTTTACTGCTTTTGGAACATGTATGTATACCTTCCTTTTGAAGTGTATTCCTGATTCCTTCACTGTTACCTTCGATGTAGGGGATCACTACGAATCCTTTGCTTTAGTGCGTTTCTTGATGATGGCCATTTGATTGGTTTTGGTTGCTTTATTTTATGGTATTTGACTTTATTCTGGCCCAATGCCAGAAACCAACACGTTTTAAGACATGGCTTATACGCTCATACTCCTTTATTTCTCATCGTGATATATATATATATATATATATATATATATATATATATATATATATATATATATATATATATATATATGCTCACAGAGTGTGCTACTACAGTGGTCACAACAACGAGGGGCGTTATATGTACGGATAAGTCATTTTTACTTGAGCTGTCGAAATGAATGCTAAATTTGTGCCCCTCTTTATGGAAAGGACCAACATTACATGTGTGTAAATCCAGAAGCGTAGCTCAGGGCGTGCCTTAAATTTGTTAATTGTGACGGACGGCTCATCAGTCCTGACGGCTTCCAATGAACCCGACTTCAATATTTACTGATACTCATTGTCGACCACTGCATGCAGTTGCAGTTTCCCAGGGTAAATTACTGAAAATAAAAATACTGAAATGATCTTTACTGTCGTATCTGACAATCAATATCTCTCCTCGCTGTTTGTACGTATGATCTTCTAAACCAATCACCTAAATTATCACCACCAGTGTCTTTGTATTTCGCGAACTATCAATTGCCGGAGATCACTGCCAGTTGCCTTTCCGTGGACGTACAATCTTCAAAGTGACAGTTTATTGTTGGATCTTTCGATGCATTACGCCAAGGCAATAAATATGAGAAGGTATGACGACAACCCGTTGGTCAAACGTCACACGGACATGTTTTCATTTTGTCTAAGACTTGCTCAGAGACACGGAGAGACAATATGAATCGGCTGACCGAGATTGCGACGCTTTGAGTCAATCATACGCCTGATGGGAGAAAAAACATTTTATGGAGAGGTTACAGTTTTTCTGCAGTGTATTTATCGTGTATTATAAGTGAAAGTGTGAGGCAATCGACAAATCCATAAACTTTGAAGTTGTGTGTCAGAAAAAACAACTTGACGATATACTTCACAGTCAAGAACTCCGTGTGTCTAACACTGAAACACTCTCACAAATGACAAGCGCTGTCACAAACGGATTGATATCAAAAATTTTACAACAAAATGTATAAATATTACTAACTATGAGACAATTCCTTAACATGTCCACACCTATCCTTTTATTCTTCCCAAACAAAGATCATCGGTCAGACTGCACCTGGGACTTGTTCCAAATAATCGAGATTCAGAAATTAAACCAGAACACTAGAGAAATTGTGCGCGTTGTACTTGTTATAGGCCTGAAACTTGAGTTCTGAAGTCCGTGCGAAAGATTTTCCGCTCGTGCTGCGGCTAAGACTCGATTCTTTGTCATTACTGTCTCCGTAGCACACAATTATATGAAAAAAATCATAAATTCAATATGCAAGCCACACAAACCAAAGTCTTACCATTTCTTACCATTAGCATAGTTTACCTGTCTATCAGATCTCATTAGAATCCGCTCACATGTTCGTGTAAACAGACAGACGGACACACATATACACACATACATTGGTACGACATTAGCTCACGTGTGGGAACACCTGAGCTAACAAACTGTGATTAACGTTTTCACTACATAGTTTATTCATTCACGCTGCTCCCTTTTTTTCAGTGGAGCTGTCAAGTCACTCCCCTGCCACTGGCAATTTCAGGAGAGCGAATTTTAGGTCGTCAGCCATTCTTAAATCACGCGCCCTGAAGTGACAATCTCATATCCACAGAAAATACCACGATTGAGCTTTGACTCCGACCACGTGGCATCTTGCTTTGGTGCTTTCTTTCCGAGCAGTCGCTAGTACAAGCTTAGACTTGCATGATAAATAAGAGAAAAACAGAGTTTCTAGCCAAACACTTTACTGTCCGATGATGACCCTAAAAGTGAATCCTGCAGTGCCAGAGTTGTGTACAATTATACGAGATAGTCTGTTTGCATTTTAATGCCTTGATAACAGAGTAGGGACGTTTGATCTCACGCCGTTTCTGTCAGTACGATAATTTGTTCTGCTGATGCAGGCAGCAAACAGGAACCTCGGCGATGAATACCATTATAACCATGGACGCTGAAGATTAAGGCATTTATTTTCCATTCATGAATAATTTGCTTGCTAGGAACGCTGCCCATAAAAATACAACTATATATCATCTATCTCTCAAGAAACCTATGTGCGTTATATTGATGAATTAGTTGTAATCAGGCTTCTGAAGTTTTCCAAGTCAATCTACATATAAGTTTTAAACAACAAAGATTACATTAGGCATTTTCAAGCGATCCATCACCCAAGCAAAATGAAATGTGGATTTCTCACCACAGCGATAAGTCTCTGTTCGAATGCGTGTTCCTGTTCCTGAAGTTTTCTGTATCACAAGACGTCTGAACAATGTCTCCGCACTTAACTAAAATGAAGGTAACACGATTGGAACTAATTTAGGATAATTGGACCTTCATATTATTCAAATTTCTCATAAATGTTAGGTGCCCTATAGCTGAATGTGGCAATGTTACAGATTACTCATAAAAACAAGTGTATAACTTGAAAAGAGAAGGAAATGAGCGTACATTTGCTGGTTAAACAGATATTACTTCACCATCCAATTATCCCAAATTAGTTGCAATCGTATTGAGTGTGGTGGCCCGTTTGTAGCGCGGGTGAAACAGTTGTTTATCTTGGTTGGTTATTCAGGCCATAAAAGTGACTTGTTTGCACAGTATCGGGACGCCGTCAAAACATTTGACAGGCGATGATTTTTACCATGTGATATCTATAGGAACAAGTGCACTGTGGGTCAGCAATCTGTACTTCAGGACATCGAACTTGGCTTCACAACAGAAAACACGCACAGTCATCGGTGTCATTTTTCATGATATTAAATTTGCCGTGTGTTTCCCATATGTGACCGTGATGGTATCTATTGACGTCCGAGGAAGCAAAAACAGCCTGAGGCGGCCGGTTGTCCCAGTATAATTGAGTTGATGTGATGGCGCGACGTGTACTTTGCAAAATGTAGTTGAAGTGGCGACGTGCACAAAATCGTTATTTTTCTCTGCTCGGGTACGGCATTTGTAAAAAGGACAGGGTTATGGCGGTGGTAGCATTGCTTACATTTATTAAAAATATAGATATTCCTTTCACACTCAGGTATGACGTCGAAACATGTAACAAAGGAATTATTATTTTAGAGGGTGAATCATTAAGTACGCCCGTTTATCTATAATAATCGGTATGTAAAGACCACCAAGGTTTAATCTATCAGTTGATAAAGAAATTGAGTCTGTCAACAAGTCTGCCTATCGTGATTGTGTTCGGGCGATATGTAATTTTAATATCCTTATTCCCAGTGGGGAATGCTACTTGATATACAACATCCCAACCCGACCTGTGTCGGGCACAATTCTACAGCATGTGAATGTGAATCAAATCCAAGCAATATTTTATCTGTTTTTGTTCCAAAGGTCGGAC
Source organism: Ptychodera flava (assembly GCA_001465055.1). NCBI lineage: Eukaryota > Metazoa > Hemichordata > Enteropneusta > Ptychoderidae > Ptychodera > Ptychodera flava. Next base: position 6,559 of record LD345687.1, read on the forward strand.
TCTCTGACCATTCCCCTTTTACTGTCGGCAGGCGTTACAATGCCAAAAATGGTACCACGGGTTCATATATCTACGCTAATTATAAGACGGTTCACAAACTTGGAAGTATGTAATATTGTCCAGTAACCCGAATTATATTCCCTGGTCTCTCTGTTCTCGTATAGGCAATGTCCACGCCACGTTCCCAGGCTGGTGAGTGTTTTCAACACAGTTTGTAAGATATATTCGCCAAATATAGTTAGGCGTGTAGAGCGACAAAAACAGTAACCATGGTTTTCTCATACAATACGTTAGACCTAACAAACCTCACTTCGTCTTTTGTTCAGTGCGACATACTATGCGCCCTCAATCGTTCACTAGTGTGATATACAAAGTTGCAATAACACCCGTACTTGTCTGTGCGATAACCAATTGTATTGTCAATCCGATGTGTGAGCATCATACCATAATTTTACTTGAGCATTACGCCCTCATTCCTTACATTGGGATACATACAGATATCATTCAAGCATGCTACAAGCAAAGCTTCTGATTCCATTTGCCGAAGCATATCGAAGCATTTAAACATGCAACTTAATTATATTCTGAAGATAAAATGACAAATCCGGTTACGGAACTGGTAGAGGACTCATAAGCGATTTTACCTATTGCTGCAATCGCTACTGGGCGACTGACAATGCGCAAGTAAGAACGCCAACATATTTGAGGAAAATCGTTTGCTAATTTGGGAAAAAAACATCTTTTTTTTCTAGGCACGTAAAAAATTAAACCTCGGATGTTAAAGAAACCTATATATGCTTATATTTGTTTCAAAAAGTTTGCCAGCTCTCTAACTGTCGTTAATTGTGTATATACTTTTAGTTGCATGTTGGCTGTACACATCAAATCGTCAGATATTACTGAGATCTTCAGTGAAATGTTATAGACTAACAATGACATACAAAAAGAGTTATTTGATAGTAAAATACGTGTGGCACCGAAAAAAATTCCCCCAATACCAATATCTGTGCCATTAAGTATTGTATGTGGCAAAATAGTCCAGGCTTGTCTTCGAATATTTCAAGTATGAAGATGATTTAGTTGTTTCCTAGCAAGTCTCGCCCATTCGTTACTCTGTCAGTACAGTGTTTCGAATTCGATTTCTTATTTCTCGTAAGATGTTGAGTTTTATCCTTATGACAGATTTCCTCTTTGAAAGTGCAAAAGCCCATTATCGCGCCGTTTCGTTGAATGGAATAAAACAAATTAAAAGAGCTATTATTGGTTCGTCTTCCACTTTTTTCGCAATCATCATAAACGTTCCGATGTTTTTTCTCCTAACTCACTCATTCCATCTGTCTGTCTGTCTGTCTGTCTGTCTGTCTCTTTCTGTCTGTCTGTCTGTCTCTCTCTCTCTCTCATAGTTCATGAAACCTTAAAAGTCATACGACACAAAAATGGATAATAACATTTATTGCTATCAAGGACTCTGGAATGATACAAATCTTCGAAATAGCATTTGCTCACACTGTTTTCTTCAGGACTAGGAAATATTCTTCTAACAAAAGTCTAAATCAACGTTTTTTTTGTAATTCTGATTCAGTACTAAGAATAATGTTGAGGGCGATGTCGAAAATTCAGCGCCGGTTCAAATACCAAAACTTTTTCATGACATATATTAAGTTTTATTTCATTCAAGTACCTATCAAGTCGAATTGATAGAAAAGGGATAAGTTTACATGAAATTAAAAAGATATTACATTTTCTATCAGAACTCAGGGGATGGAAGCTTTATTCCAACTAAGTTACGACTACCCTGAACCAATTTTTGCATCACAACGCAAATCCTATACTCAAAAATGATGCCGTTTTAACATTTCGGCAGAAAAAAAACACCCGAAACATCTGAAGATTTGAAGAGCGTTACGAAAGCCAATCTCTTTGTGAGATAACCACAAAGGTAGCAAGTATTCGACATCTCCTCTCCATAAACATGCCTAAATCCAGCCACAAATCTCTTTTTTTAGGGCCACTGCGGAAACTGAATGAAAAACGAAGGTTATGTTTTACAGTGGCCAGACCATCCCGTACCGAAATTAGATTTACAAAAACACTCAACAGAGTCAGAAAAACTGTCATAACGAAACAAGCGCAAAAGCCCATCTTTTGCAATCTGATTGGCAAAAACAAGCGCACGAAACTTAAATCTATCCGAATCTGAGAACACACACTATTTTAAAGAAGTTAGTTTATCCAAAAGTCAAAGCATGTACAACATAAAAGGGGTCACAAAAAGACACAAAAGATTTCATTTGCATAAGGGCAATGTTATTCTTGGCACTGGACAAGTCGATTAGTAATTAGTAACGAACAATCATAAAAACGTCAATTCAAAACAGAAAGGAATAAACACCACAAACAACAATAAACTGCACGAACCTTACTTTGAAGCAAGAAAGGGACTAAAAATATCAGAAATGACAATCTACACGGGCTGAATAAATCACTATTAAAGCCATAAAATGGTAAACAAATCAAGCCTTTAGGCAGAGGAAAAATGGTAATTTGGAAGACATAAGATTACACCCAAAGACTCTACAAAACCAAGTAACACAAATGGACTTGATGTAACCACCGATAGCTAAAAATTACTAGAAATGGACTCGTCACAGCATATTAGAATTGATAATGAAACGTACAAATCTCTAGTTCGTCTGAATACAAACAAACGCCAATGAGTCTTCTACCGAAGAGTATCACTAACATAGTATATAGGTTGGCGATGAATCAGCAGCCATTCAAGCCCATCACCTCTCCCCCTGAAAACGAAGAGTTTCAAGGACTGCCTCAAAAAGCCGATCGATGTGATATCAATATACAATAACACACCAAAAACTGGACCGATAGGCAGATAGACTTGCGCTTGAAACAAAATAAGTCTTGCGAATAACTACTAAATATTAAAACGATTGACAAAGGACACAGAAGCCTTACGCTTAGTAAAAAATGCATTCAAATTAAAATGTAATTTTTGTATACATAACTGCAGCTGCATGCGGCATAACTTAAATCTCTATAATTGCATTCAATAATCTTAAAGCGTATATTATACGTTGCCTCGACATCAATTAGAATATATTTCTGGAAAACGTCTTAGAGATGTTGTTTTTGCTATGTGCATGAACACGATTTTACTAATTGAACACAAATGAATGACTCGGAACCGTAAACGTCCATACCTGTCCATTAGTTTTATCGAAAAATATTTTACAGCGACGTTACTTAAGCCAAATATATTTAAATACGCGACCACGTGACACCATAACGTACCAAAGGCAACAAACATAATTATTCGAATACCTTTCAGGGTGTACTCTTCATAAATACCCGCACATGTATGTAACAGCAGTCACGATCGCACAAGACGTCACGTGTATTCTACAAGTACGAGGCTACAAAACGCCAGCTACGTTTTCTCATTTGTATGAGAAATAGCCATAGAACACAGAGAGCAAGAACCTTACCTAAAATAATAAAGTAACAAAGAGAATAAAAAAACAAAGTAATTAAAATGACTCTTTAAAGTATTTTCTCCATAAGAGGACATAAGAAATCATTTACTATATACTTGGACCTTATCGACAATAATACTGTTTTTGCCTCAAAGTTTAAAAAAAAAGCGCGGGGAGATAAAATAACCTTGTCGTGAAATTCAGATATCGATTTTTCGATTGAAATGAAAATGAATTAAAATACAGAGAAGCAATGGATATAAAAACCAATTCGAAAAATGTAAAAAGTAACTTCAAACTAACACAGCATATATTTGCTGTGATTAAACAGTACAGTCGTGCCCCAAAACACCTAAAAACACATTACACATATCTATTTCTAAGCGTGGAAAAGAAAAAATTATCTTGTCGTGAAATTTAGATATCGACTTCTCGATTAAAACGGAAGTGAATCAAAATACAGAGAAGCACTGGATATAAAAAGCTATTTGAAAAACGCAAAAAATAACTTGAAACTAACACAACACATATTTTCTCTGATTAAACAGTACAATCCCCAACACACCTAAAACACATTACACATATCTACTTATAAGCGTGGTGGAGAAAAAATAATCTTGTGAAATTAAAATATCGACTTATCGATTAAACCGAAAGTGAATTAACATACAGAAAAGCACTGGATATAAAAAGCTGTTTGAAAAACGCAAAAAAATAACTTGAAATTAACAAAACATATATTTTCTCTGATTAAACAGTTCAATCCCAAATACAACTGAAAACACATTACCCACTTCTAAATATACTCCTAATTACACATATTGTTGAAGAACGATATTAATTTAATGGACATTTATCCATCATAATATGAGGGACAATGTATAACATCAATTAATGCTAGAAAAGATAATTATTCAGCGTTACGAAGGATTCGCCAAATGATTTTCTGATAAAAATGATTCTTACAAGGTAGGTCTAAGCCCATCTCGCTATATCAAAGCACATGTCACATAACACAACCAGACATAGACAGAACCATTTCAACACATAACGAAACAAAATACATAGGTTCCCAGCGACACATTTTTTCGTTTGCAGAGCAGCTATCATCTGTACAAAAAGCAAAAACGCAAAATGTATTGTAACGGCAACGAATAAGCGTTAAAGACTCACACACGTAAGTTTGATAAAACCCTTAAAGGACGGATGAAAAAAAACGTGTTGTCTGAAAGGGTAGCTCACGTTACCTAAGACATTCATTCTTGAAGATTATTTTTTATGTTTTTTTCCTTTCATAGTGATTTCAACAGACTAAACCGTATTAATATTGCAAAATTATCTCCTGTAGGCAGAGTCTGCGATGCGGTCACCTCACGACAGAACGACAGCACAGCCTTACAGCCATATGGTTTTCTCCGGAGGAAAAACTGTAAGAAACAGGTAAACATTTGTGAGTTCAACCTAAAGAAATTTCAACAATAAGGAGGATACAATCTGATTGCTCCAGATTTGAAACTTCTGCCCGTTTGTGATTTTTGCTTGATTTATAAATAACAGTGTCATCGGGAATAAGACGTCATTGCTCATGAAATTTATAAACCTAATATATATTGAAATATAAACAACATACCCTCAGTGTTGTCCATCCGCTGCTCCCTTTTCTTCTTCAACAGATCAATATATTCATGAAACTCTATCTGATCTTGGTATTCCCGCCATTGGTTGTTTTTCTTCTTTTCCCGATAGAGAGCAGCCAAGTAGTACAATCCTGTAAATAAATAAATAGAAAAATAAATAAATTATATATATATATATATATATATATATATATATATATATATATATATATATACGCACATACATATATAGTTATAGTTATATATAGTTATAGTTATATATAGTCATATAGTTATATGTGTGTGTTCCTATATCTCAAATTTTTTATCTATTGCCCAATGAAACACGAACAAGCAAACCATGAACTTGTTATTGATTGAAACGTTTTTCCTACCCAACTGAAATGAATCATTTGTCCTTGGAATTTCTCTCTGTTTAATATCCCAAGCTTTAAGCAGCAGTTCCTCAGCCTTGTCGAGATCCCGATTTTCCTCTTGGATGAGATAGTTCCTGGCTAGGTTAGTGCAGCTGATAGCGATATCAACATGTACATTGGTGCCGTACTTTCTCTCCCAGTACCTTTCTCGCATATTTAAACTATTTTGTAAGTACTTGTACGCTTTTTGAAAGTCCTTAGTGTCTTGGTAAAAACGACCAAGTTGGTGGAGAGCTGTATGGAAAGACAAGGTTAAAGTTATTGAAACGTGTTTTAAATTTCAACCTTATCACACTTAATACTCTTTTGTCTATGGATGAGCGATGTAGCCAAACGTTGACATGCGCCAATATCTATGATGTTGAAAATCACCTAGTGTAAGGGTCTTAAAGTTTAATTGGTTACCATGGGTAAGATCTACCAATAGTAACTTATTTTTGCTTTTCTTACCTTGTGCAACACTGTAGTGGTCGCTGGTGTTATCATACTTGAAGAACTCTTTTTTGATGTTTAAGGTATCCATTAGTAGCTTTTCAATCTTCTTCCGCTTTTCATCGTCTTGCATGTAACTTTTATTGTTTTGTTGAACTCTGCCTATGCCCTGCATAGCTGCAATAATCAAAGAAACACTGACGTCATGACTAGAACACTTAAAGTTTCTGAAACAACGCGGGGATATGTTTGTATTTATCGACTGCCACATTGGATAGAGTCTTAGAAATTCATGAATATGTGCAAAACCTTGTATAATTAAATACGAAAAAACTTTACCGAAAGCGATTCTTATGTCATTGGGACCGTACAACTCCTTATATAAAGCAAGACATTCTTTGAAGCATTCTTCGGCCTCAGTAAGTCTCCCCAATTCAAAGTTTACTTTTGCCAAATAACGCAACTCTGAAATACAAAGAAAATTAATTATCAATGATAATATAAATTAGAACAACTTTCAAACCTCTTCGCGTGCATTTATAGTAATACACTACGTAAAGCGCGGTTCAAATATTTCCCTCGAATACCTATCAAGTTTGTTCATGGAACGCCTACAGAATATCTTTATGCTAGCTTCCTTCAGCTCCATCTTCGCACTAAACATGGCTATCATGTGTCTTTTTGATTATACAGTAAGTATATTTATATTAAGTCATAAATTGACACACTATTACTATATAATTAGAGAATGCTTGGCAAACTGACAGATTTGCAAAATATTCACCAAGCAGGACAACTTACCATCGGCGAGATTGTACTTTGATCCCTTTCTCCTCCATCTGCTGAGTCTGACCATCAATTTGTATAAGAGTCGAGCATCCTTCGTACGCCCAAGCCGCCTTAAGTACGTGCCAACAGAAGAGAACAGCCTTCCAGTATTGTTTAGATCCTCTATATCATCTTTTTCCAGGGATTCAATTTGTCGTCCAAGAGCTAAGGTATGGATCGCTAATATCAGATGTCGGTCATGAATGGGTTCACTGAAAAGAACTTCAAAGTTGTCAGCGGCTGCCTGCTGCACCTTTGGGAACATACCTTCCAGCATGCGCATGGCGTTGTTAAGACTTCTGATTTTATCCTCGCGGGTGACGAATTTGAGGAATACAACCTGTTGGACAAGATGGTGAACTGTGAAGGCACCGAATCTCGTCAGCTTATTATCATGATTGTGCCATTCTTCCGGATGTCCGACAACCATCGTTGCTAGAGAAACTTGCTTCAATTTCTCTATCAGTTGATGAACTTTCTGACAGACTTCGATTCCACTTATGGACTGATAACTCGCATGTGGGACTCGTAGGTGACGCCAAAGAGCACTATGGATCAGGTATTTAGCACCATCAACGAAAAGGGCAAGTTGTATTCGAGAAGCAAAGCAGGAACATACAAGAATGAACTCTTTTGTTGCTGCATCTTCGCTCAGCTTGTCATAGTTCAGTTTCCAAGTAGTAAGGAAGTTCTCTTTAGTCGGGTCAAGCATCAGGGCAAAGAAATTGACATCAGTGTCTTTCTGGGCTTTAAGAAAGGAGGCAACATCATTCTCCTCCATGAGGATCGGGTGGCTTTGTAGTTGCTTCCTTGTGATATTCTTTAATTTGAGCGTGTTATTCTGCACGATCTCTCGCAAACGGAAAGCATAGTCAGGTTTTAGACCATTTGCTTTCAGCCAGGCAGCTAATGGATCGGTTTCGGCGGCGTGTTTAAAAATATCGAGGCGGCATGTCTCATATAGTTCTTTGTACTGAGTGAAAGTACATTTATATCGAGTGATATACCTACTCGCTTGTCCGAGTGCCAGAGGGAGACCGTGCAGACCACCTACATCACCGAGCCAGATGAGAGCTTCGTATTCTTCTTTGCTTGAACGTTTGATCAGTTCTAGCTGCCTTTCAGCATCTTCCACGGAAACAGATTCATTGTTTCCCGACATCTTTTGTCGCAGCAGATACATTGCGGCGTCGGTACCACTCATGAGGTTGACTTCCAATAAGCAGCTGTCTTTATACCAATCATCCCAACCTACACCAACCCTGGACGTTAACAAGATGTGTCCCTCACGTAATGGTGGCGTGCTAGGAAAAGCTGTCGTAATGAGTGAAACATCATCGGCGTCATCGATGATAAGGAGCCAGTCCTTATTCTTGTGTAACCACTTTAGGGCCAACCGCCGTATGTTAGCAGGTGTTACATTTTCATCATGTAAGCAGACGTTCACCGTCTTGATTTGAAAAAAGGTGCAAAGAGCTTACAATATGCTCATGTTATGTACGTGTACAGATATGTTACTTTTAAAAAACAATATGATCACATTATATGCTTTGATTATGCAGTGAATTGCTCTTCTAATTTAAAAGGGATGAAAAGAAGCATTAAGTTTTTCCAAGTTAATAATTTGTAACCATTTATTATGTAACAAAAAGACTCTAACCACTGTAAAATCAAATATCCCGATACATAAAAATGTTTTTGGGTACTTAGATTCACCTTTTATACCGCTACTTCCATTCAAAATTCTTTTACTCCCTTTCCACCAAAAAGTTTAAAATGTATGATTGTGTAAAACACATACTAAATGTTTGCGAATGAGAAATAATAGCAGCACACTATCAGTAATCTGTAAAGGATATGTACCCTGAGGGATAAGTAGAAATACATTATTGCATGAAATCACTCAGACTCTGCTATGACTTGCTTGTTCTTGATAACATGGTCCCTATTTAGTAATTATTTTCACCGTCTACTTCTGATCCTTGTTTGGATGTTAAAAGTTCTTTTCTATGATTTTGACGAAACCTAATACCGTACGTTGTTGGAAGCGATGGTAAAAATCACATTTAGCTTATAGTTTGACGATGTTTGGCCAATTTCGTTTTTACATTCACGCACCTTAAGTACGCATACCACAGTCAAGCCTGTGATAGATTAAAAACCAAAGTCAGTCTATTTTATGATAAATTGATGATTTCACTAAAAGATGAAAAATTGTAATAAAATTATACACTGATTCTCAGTTAAAGTGAACAAAGTGGAGGCTAAAATGGTTTTGTATTTGATGTCGGCTAATCAGTATAGTTTTTTATCCTGAGTATTAGGGACATGACTTTGCACTAATGTGCAAATTTTCAACACATAAATCAACTAAGTTTTTATTTTTCGTGCTATTTAATTATAAGTATGCAAATTTAACGAGTAATTTACGTTACCAAGGAATGTTTTTGAAATAGTTATACCCATTTAAGTAGCCACAGATATTTCGGAAAGTATTGTTTTCATTTAAGAGCAAGTTACCCATAGCCTTCATGAAATAGGTAATTAACGCTTACAACACAATGTTGATAGACAAAAAATACTGCCCAGTTCGTGATACCATCAAGCTTAACAAAATTTTCATGACCTCTGATATCATCTTTTGTGATATATAAAAGTGACTATAGTTTCGCTTTAAATTTTTTGTTTGTTTACTGTGTGTTGAGTGCGAAACAGGAACACTGAGATAAACAACTGCGCTACGTTGTTAATAAAAACATTATATGGTCCTAGAAAATTGTAACGTAGATTACGTCAATAATATTGTCGGTGGTAACGTAAATTAAAGAAACTATAACAAGTTACATGGCTCTTATCATCTTTTAAACATTTTGTTTTGTCAAAATTAATATCAAAGGAACAAATTGACTTTATTAATAACAATCTTTCTGTTAACAACTGAGTCACTTTGATTCAAAACTGTATGTTATCTAATCTCTCGTAGGAGGGATTATGGAATGTTTTATCCATCAAATGAAATGTTTCATCCATCGAAATTCCAACGTTTCTGTAAAACACTTTGCGTTTCAAATGATACCATAAATATCGGATGAACTAACATCTTTGTAGTCCTCTGCAGCAGTTTTCAGCTACCTGCCACATTGATATTCACGATAAAGTCGATCTTGAATGATAATAACGTAAATTACATACTAATTCCGATTGATTCATTGAAATGTAAGTTGAAAAGTCACCGACTTCGCTTGGGGAAATAAATGTAGAAATACAAAGTTTAATCGTCATTTTTATATAGATATAGAGTAAAGGGCTATAATCCATCACACTAACAAGAAAGGCAAATGCTACCGAACACATTTCGAAACGCAACATGCGATAAGTAAATTGTCTGAGAATTCAGAAATATCATTCATGTCATATCAGAATCGTAGCAGCTTCATTACATTAAGAAGTCACTCTTGTTTAAAATATTGATCAGTCGGACTTAAGGAAACTTAGATGGTATTTTAACGAACTGTCTCATCCTTTTCCATCGCAAAACGTCTTCTTGTGCCAGTTCATCTTTTAATGAGCTTTCATGAAGAAGTCTTCCACTTTTATATTTTCACTTTTGCTCAATACAGCACAATACATCTTTCAATGAGAGCCTTAACTGCAATGGGCATTTTTCCCTTGTCGTATTCTATGACTGACAGTGCTTTTTTGACTTTCTGTCTTCTCCGACAACAACTGCATTGACTTTGGAATTTTATTTTGTCTTTGCTGCGCTTCCCTCTTACACTATTTTACTGGGTTATAGTATACGTACTTCTTGACACGTTCCCTATCATTCCTCTAACAAACTCTTCCCTATTTAAGTCACTTTTCATCTCTTTAGGCTCTATGAATTTCTACTCTAGCTTTCCCCATTCCGCAAATAGTAGACATATTGCCCATGACGATGTTGAAAAAAAAACAAGAACACATTGTTGTCACATATAATTGTAATCTACGTTACGGTTATTGCAACTTATTATTATCTATTAGAAAATTACAGTATGTTTGAATATGGCGTTTTGAGGAAGTCACAACTTTGTTGTTCACTACTTAGTACTTTTACAAGCTTTAAAATATCAAATGTGATTTTATAACGAGTGCTTCTTCGCACATGTAACTTACGTTACCGCTACTTTGAAATTTGTTAATATTTTCAATAGATGTATGATTATATATATTTCTTTGCCTTTGCTGATTATTAGTTTGCTTCGTTAATTTGGATATTATTGTGATGTAGCCACTCGATAGTTAATATTACATGATATTTTATGACTTGAATTTAGTTTGTATGACTGACAATTAATGACCGACAGTGACCTATAGTAACCCCTTCTGCATGTGGTGCATCGTAAGAACGACTCCCTTGTTTATTTTCGTGACCTTTGATGTAACCGTTCATCCGTCTTTAGTGAATGTATTGTTTTAACAACAGCTTAAGTCATTAACACCGACCGGAGCTTAAGCAGGACCTCCTGCGTTATGTTGACAGATGTACTGATGACAGCGAGCTTCCTGTCCTTTGCACGTATGCCGACTGTCTTTAGTTAATTCTTTTAGTTGATTATAGATGCATACCAAAGGCATGACAATATGCAGATTTAGAGACGATTTAAGGTGTATGCTTTCTAGACTGAAGACACTTCACTTCACTTCACTTTACGTCTTGACGTGTTCCTGTACAGAGATGTAGACGCTCTGAGACTTTGACGTACCGACTTTAGTGAGAAGCCCAGTCTGTTTGATTATGATTGACGTACATACTTAATATCGTCACAATTATCCCATTAAGCTTTTCAACCAATCCGTCTGTCATCGGGTGATAACTAGTCGTATGTAATTTTCTCGTACTCATTAATTCACAAGTCTTTTGCACCAATGTCGACAGGAAGTTTCTACCACGATCAGACAACAATGTCCGAGGCGCAGAATGTCGGGCAATAATCTCATCGACTAACAGTCGGGCAACAACATCCGCAGTTGTCTTTTCAATGGCAAAGGCTTCAGGCCAACGTGTAAGATAATCCGAAAACACAACAATAAAGCGATTACCTCGTTCAGTAGTTGGAAGTGGTCCTAATACGTCAACAGCTACACGATCAAAGGGGCCATCAACAGGTATAGGCTGTAACGGTGCAACTGGTAAATTCTTTGGAGTCTTTTTCGTACTTTGCGGCATAATGGATTTCCTATGCGTTTTGGGGTGTCATTACAAGGGGGACATACTCTCTTGATGCTAATCAACGGCTTTCAGGCCACATACCCATACACTCGTAGGTACATTCAGTATGATTCAACTGATCGCGCCCAACAGTAGATAGCCACCACTCACTAGATCACGGCCAAAAGTGCATATAAAACCGATTTTGATCAAAAGGGGGAGCAAGTATAAATTCAGATATCAATGAAAAGCCAACGTGCTATTTATAAATAAATAATGACATTTTGTGTAGGAACTTAGAATCCAAACTTTGCGATTCGTGTGTATTTTGGCGATTTGTTTTCCTACTTCCTTTCCTATCCTACACAGACCTTTGGCCTGTTAGTAAGTGAACCTTTGACAAACAAGAAAAAATCAAACATTCTACAAATTTGGCTGTCTTGTGGCTATATTTGATTTGTTTGCAATACAAAGTAACACGAATATATTTCTCAAAGTGTATTTCTCATGTACCGGGTTTTAAAGAATTTATTTTACTCTTAAGATAGACAGCTCCAAACCCACGCACCGACGGACGGACAGACCATCTGATTCGGTCAGTGAGAAGTTAAAATTTCAAAATCATGAACCGTAATGTGGGACGGATATTAGAGAGGTTAAAATTTCATCCGTAGCGAGAACGTAACGTAGAGTGGCTATGCGTTCCGTACGCGTAACGTTCTGCACAGATTCAGAGTAAGACTTGTCCAGCTCCGTCGCTTTGCTTTCCACGGCAGCAGTAACTGGCTAGCCGAGCAAGGTTCACATGTCTGTGTTCACCTAACGATCTACGTAACAGCCTATCACTACTGAAGTTTATACATTCAATTCGCTCTGTTTTGTTTTTTATATGTCCATAGACTTGAAGCAGGTCTAGATGACGACATGTGTGTTCCGACTCACACACCCGACTCACACAGTCGCATTGTCTGCAGGATTTTGCTCTGATATCAGGTTAATAGAACACAGAGATAAGAACGTGAAAATACTGAAATTAAAGTTTGTGTTAGAAAAACCATGTAAAAGCTACGGAAGAAAAACAAATGACAAAGTTAATTTCAGTCTAGACTGAATGTTATCGGCAGTGCAGTGTAACGACGTCTGCCGCGCGTGTGCCGTCGTCTGCGAGTGCTCTGCAGGAGGTACTTTTTCCTTTTTATTACCTAAAATATCTAACAAATCAGACGGCGATCGATTAAACCAAGGGCAACTATACAAAACGAAAGGAATGTCAGTTTTGATTATCAAGTCTATGACGAAGCGAGCGTGAAAATCGCTCTCGGACAAGGTGCACGAGAAAAGTGGCAGTTTCACGCAGAAAACGACTGCCAAATGACAAGAGAACGTGTGACATCATCAGAACATGAAGACAGCGCGCAGAAAGTGATGACGTATCCATTCCCGTTCCGTTCCTGTATGAAATCTTAACTCTCTATTAACAGAGTGATACTGAAGTAATAATTGGGTGAGATAATATCAAACACCTACTTACCATTAGCAATTTCTTCAAACCGAAATCAATTGACGCGTTAGAGTGTCCACTTATGAAGAAAACTCCACCAGTATACCTTCTCCATTCTTGAAACACATATTGTGTTGCGATTTCGGTTTTTCCACATCCTCCAAGGCCATTCAAAATCTTAAATAAACCATGAAAAAAAATTAAACGCAAACGAGGAATCATTATTCTTATTACATTCATAGACACAGTTATCCCTACACACTAGATATATCCCTACGATTAATCCACATTCCACATGTGGTGGATATGCAATCCGGACAACTTTCAAACGTAAACAAACAAAAGACAATCGCCCAGATGACATGTGCGAATTAAATTTTCCGTTCTACCTGGCCATAAATTATAACCCAACCACCAAGATATGGTACAAACGACGATGGGCAAAAACTGAAGAGTATCGTGAAATTCATCACAGAACGAGCCGGAATAAAGGGACTCAAAACTAATCACAGTGCACGAAAGACTTCACTCCAGAAACTAAGTGAGCAAGGTATTCCTCAAACCCAAATAATGCAACTTTCCGGTCACAGAAATGTCCAGTCTATCAATTAGTACGCCGTAAACTCTTTGAATCAACAAGAAGTGATGTCAGATATTTAACCGGTGCCGAAAATCCCAGAAATCAACTGAATGCCAATACTGTGACGATCGTCTCCTGCTGCAATTTGTTCTCGGTGACAACGTGACAAAGTAATGGTGCCATCCCGCTTCACTTGCAAGTCATCGCGATTATGCTTTTGCTTGATGAATTTTCACTGACATTGATGTTATGTTATACATCGGGTGGGGGATACAGCCGCTACACGGGGAATCATTCGTCCGCGATACATCCACACTCATTAGGAATACTGAGGGATTATATATACATGTCTTATAATTATATACGGGATTAGGTGTCCGAAAAACACGTGTCACACACACATATACACAATCTCTCTCTCTCTCTCTCTCTCTCTCTCTCTCTCTCTCTCTCATATGCCTATAAGTAGTAGTCGACTGAATCTAGCTGTCCTTATGTTAAGGAATATCGCGATTACCTGAACCCATTTCAGTGTAGTACTCATTGCATTTGATGTTATATATGATGTACTTGAGTGTTTATCAATGTGCCCGGTTCTATTGAAATCTAAAATTGCGAGAAGTTAGTTAGAGTGTCCAATCCCTTGAGAAGGGTGTTTCGCCAAGTGTTTTTTTATCACTGGCGTCCTCGCTAGGTGAGTACGTAAATAGTGAATTTGATAGAGAAATCACTACTTGTTAAACTCAAATCTACTGATCAATATTTGAAATACACCGCAAAATATAGAACAAGTGACCGAATTTTCTTTCATCGTGGTATCACCTCTGTTATCTAAGGCAAGACAAATATTCCCTTGGTTATTTGTGATTTTTCAATATGTTTTGTTTCCAAATGTGTTGAACGAGGTACATCGACATATAAAAGTGTTGAGAAAGATGAACGCAGTGTAGATTTACAAGTAATTGGATATCGAAGGGTTGTTGTAATGAGTAATGGACGCTAACTCACCTGTACTAACACTTCACCTCGTTTTGCATGTCGACGGCAATGTTCCTTGTACTGATTGCGTATCTTTTTCAAACATTCCTCATGCGCTTCACCGCCGAAGATTCTGACAGGCTGTCGCAGTTCCACTGGTAAACCTAAAGAGATGTGACCTATGGAACATTATATTTCTGTAAGATTGTATCTATAGTTTTATGTACCGTGTTAACTGAACTCACACCAGCTGAGATTCAAAGTAAAGTGACTTTTCTCATTTTTCGATTTGGTTTATTTTTGCTTATTCATCCAATAATAAATACCACTCTTACTTTCGAGATGGATACAATCTGAAATTGCTATGTGCACAATGCCAATATAACATAATCATTTGCGCTTATAATAGTACACACTCAGTTTGGATCGCCTGTATTGACTGCAATTGTTTGTTTACTGAACTTTACCTCGTAATGGATCCCGCTCAGAGGTTGCTGCGATCACAATTATTGTAATGAGTGAGATGACAAAAATACAACAGCTAATATTTTTTATCAGTGGACCGACTTCTCCAAGGTTGCTAACTTGTGGTATAATTATGGATAACATCATGACAACGAAAGATACCACGAGAACACCAATGCTCCATGACCAGTGCACCAGTGCTCCAGTACTCCACAAGGACTGTCCCGTGGTGAAGTGAAATCTCTCAGGTTGACTGTCCGGCAATGGCGAAGAAGTAGGGGACGGTTCCTGGTATCTCTCTTTCTCAGAAATTCCAACAACTGTCTCAGGTTTCGGCTTTTGGTCACCTATGGTTCCTTTTCTTTCTCGTTCTTGCATCGCTATGTCACGCGCTGTACCTATGCCAGCTTCCCCTATTTCTTCCGTGGAGGAAGGAAAGGTGCGCTTGGCATCTGTGAACAGTAAGAGAACAAGAGAACTAACAACACAATTTTTTCTATTGATTTCAGATACGTTTTTTGCCCTATCTAAATGTAATGTATATTTGACAAGTTTGCAAGAAGAAAAGGTGGAGTAGGGAAACAACAATAGTGTGTTTAAAAATATAAAGCTTAACTGTTGAAGGGTATTGGCAAGTAAAGATATACATCGGTGCTAAAGTCATTGCTGTTATATATACACATTTTCTTTCATCTGCACTTATACTGTAATTTTCTAGAATCTTGATTTTATGTCAATTTGGTCACAGGCCTGTAATCTACATTTTTTAATTATTTTTAACTCGTTTGCGATCGATGAGTCAATTGAATATATTCTTTATTTGTCGGTGAAACCTGAACACACTGAAAACGTTCGAAGAAAAATCTTGTTACTGCAAAGTTTTATCCATCTATTTGATAACATTTGATTTACCTTTTAAGAAGGCCTCAGCCGTAGTGCGAAGACCAACACGTTGCAAACTGTTGGCAAACCAATAGTCAGCATAAGCCTCATTATCAATGTTCTGAAACCACTTCCAGAGGATCTGATATTTGAATTCATCGACACCCTTATTGGCACTGTCAAATTCGATATTCTCCAGCTCATTGTGGCTAGCTAGGAGATGGCCACCAAACTGTCTGATAAAGCGAGGAGGTAGGTTTTGTGCTGCATCCATGTATTTTATAGGTAGTGACGAAAATCCGTGCAATGATTCTGGCAAAAAATAGAAAATGCTCGGACCGTAAATGTTGGTCGAAGGGATGGCAAACAGGGTTGTTCGATCTGTTACAGTAGTCATGGTCATTCTTGGAAAAAAAAAGATTAAATTTCAGCCTGTCTTAATGTTCTGTCCCTGGTTGCGACCGGAAAGGAAATGTGAAAAGATCAGCTCAGGCTGATCTATCGAATAGGTTTAATATTAAGTGTTATTACAGACGTCCAATACTAAAGGAATTGGAGTACAGTTAAGCAGGCGTAATAGCCTGCACTAAAAATCACTCTAACATTAAAGGAATGTAGAGGACCCAAATTTTAAAATATTTCCCCTCAAATGCAGTAATAGGACTGTGCTTTATTGCTTTGTGTTAAAAGAAGTGGAAATACTGAAAAATTCCGACCATTACAAGAGAAATGACAATTTTTTTTTGATTTTTATTTCTAACTCCCTTATTATTCATAATAAATTTTTGTATTTCTAAAATGCATATGTGTGTTTGCATGTGTTGAATTATAAATAAGGTCGAAAGGATTGATGATCATTCAAAGATCTTTATTGAAAGATCTTTATGTAATGTTAGGGTTATCTACACACTTTGGCACATAACAATAAGTGAAGTGAAAACGATTCTCACTCTTTTCAAGTCAACACAACTACTGTTTATTTGATCACCCGCAAATTTGATCTTTGGAACTTACCATTTTTAACACAAAACATACCTACAAGTGAAGTGTTGCTGCTTTAAACGTACCAGGCAGCAGCACGTAAAGGAGGGGACATGAACCGATGTATGGCGTGCATAAAAGTACTGTGTATCGTGAAACAAACTACTGTGCAAATGTTTATCCAAGTTTAAAAAAGAAACATTCTGTTGAATCTGTTTGATCCATATTGTCATTTAAATATTGCGTTGGCCTGACTTTATTGCACCTGAGAGCCTGTAGTCTGTGGTCATTTCGATAACGCAGCGCGGCTGTTACTTGGAAACAACTGAAATGTCTGCTTTGTTTCATATAAGGGTTGTTGCTTGCTTGAAAAAACACAGGATGACTCTTTACATTAATAAAATATGTTACTTGTTAACACCTTAAGTCAACATAGCATTTAAGTTCACAATCATATATTATGGTAAGGAGACGCCCTACTAAAGCCCCGTTTCTAAAATGTTGCTATGCTGGATGCGACCTCCATATGACCCCATGCGATTACACAGGTGAGGGACACACATGCGATTACACAGGTGAAGGATACACATGCTATTTGCGTCGAAGTGACATCTATATATAAGGCATTGCTTTACCAGACTCAAGGTTATGATTTAATCGTCTTGGGGTTATAACGGTTTAAGATAATTGTGTAAATGGAAAATTTTAATGATGGTTAGGCCTATTGTACAATTGCCGTAATTCATTATTGACCATGCTGCACCATGTATGCTAATAGGTTGCTTCACCACTATATAGGTTCCTTCACCAATTTGGTACATTTGCATGGCAAAATACTATCCCCTGCTCCTGCAGCAGCTAGTAGAATCGCCTAAAATTCCGTATACAAAGTACTTTCGGGATTTTCTTTAAAGGGATTGCGGACAGGTTTTAGAACACCACACCCACAAACTTGATCAACCCTTTTCCCCGGTGAAATCATCTTTTGGAACCTCTGCATGAACTGTTACTATTTTGGCATGTCCTTTGCTCTTCCCCTTGGCTGATAGCCGCCTTATTACATCTGAATCACTGAAATAGAAGCTTTCGCTCAAATTTCGTGTTTTGTAGTTGCCAATCAGGTTGTAATTTATATACACCGGCCATAAGGTAATAAAAACACCTTCTGTACCGTAATTTACTGCACGTGTTTTACTGCTTGTTTACATAAAATATTTACGTGCTTAGTCTTAATCAGACAGGTCATCAGTTCATTACTGCGACCATGCTAGTATAGTATGAAGGCAGCAGAGACAAAGACGTACAAAAGGGCATATGAGCATATATAGAATATAGATTTTCCGAATATATAACCGAGATTGCAATCACTCACTCAAACCTAAGAAGGAATTTCTAAAAATTGGCAAAGCGATTTCTTTTCTTTGTTCATTTCTGCTGTCAGTTCTCATGCATAAATGGTTGCAGAAATACTGGACTTAATTTGCGCAATAGATATTGTGATAATTGAACTATCACTGTATCCAGTGTTATTTGTTTTTTCCTAATACGTGTATCAAACAGTTTCAAACCAGTGCACGTATGTGAAGTGTGAGATGACTAAGCAGTTTCTAATGTTTCATTTTGAATGCACACGGGCACAGTGCAAGCCAATCTTGGACAATCTGACTTTGCAACTTATTGACCTTGCACACAACTCATTGTTGAAACCGTTTTATGGAAGCGATTTAATTGCTGTTATTATCAATGATTTTTCGGTCTTACAGTGAAAATCCTATATTAATTTGTAAATCTCTTTGCGATTTCCCAGTTGTTCAGTTCAATACGTGGGATCCTCTGTGCAATTATTTACATGTAGTGAGATGTCTCTCAGCTTACGAAAATAGTCAGTTGAAGCTACAGTTAAAACGTCGCCATCTCTACATCTGATTAAGCTATTTGCTACTGGAATTGTAAATAACACAGTTCCCGTAACCAAGAACAAGCACGATGGTTACATTTCACATTACATGACATTACGCTGATCAACTTTGTAAGAAATACAGTAACAATTGAGCTGCAAGCAGCGTTGGCGGGGTCCAAGCAGTTTCCATGGTTTCAGGTTCCTACACTGATGATATTTTTTATACTTCCCACCGACGAAAGCAAAATTTGAGTTTCAAATGGTCTTTTGGTCTTTGTAAAGAAGAGTTCCGAATATCATCCATGGTTATTCTAGGTTTGCTAGTAATTTTAGGTTTTCACAAAAACCAATATGGGCGCCACACCATGTACGCGATCCAAATATCTGTCTTAAACTTTAGAGTGGTCACACTGAGGATGACACGGGTAAAATTTCATTTCAATCTGTGTGATGGTTCTGGAGAAGAAGATTTTTAAATATTTAATTGGGATTCTTGCAAAATCCAATATGGCGGCCAAACCATGTGACTGATCAAAATGTCCCTCTCTAACTTAAAGGTGATTACACTAGGGATGAAACAAGAAATTGTGTTGGTTCTGCAGAAGAACATTGTTAAATATTAAATCGGGATATTCGCAAAATCTAATATGGCGGCTAAACCACGACACCAATCCAAGTGCCTTTATCAAACTTCGAAGAATTCACACTAAGCATGACACGAGTAAAAGTTTAGTTCAATAGGTGTTTTTGCTCTTGAGAAGAAGATTTCTAAAGAGTGAATTGTTATTTGTTCGAAAATCCAATATGGCGACGAAGGTTACGTGACCGCACGCGATTTTATTTGCATATTCTTAAGACCACAATTCAAGTTTATTATGTAAAAAAATCAAATTGACTAGACCCCTATGTCATCAAGAGAAGCCATTATTAGGTTTTTGGAAAATCCAATGTAGCCGCCAGGTCACGTGACCAATCAAAATTTTAAGGAGCATATGCACAAGTACTCAAGTCTACATTTTAGCCCTTCAAGTTTGAGAAGTTTACGTTCGGCGTCTTCTGAGTTCAAGAGTGACAAAAAAGTTATGAAAGAAGAAGCAGATGAGGAAGAAGAAAAATAATTTTGAATACCACTAAAACCAATATGGGCCCAAGTCAAGTGGGCCAAAGCCTTGGCTTGGGCCCCTAATAATTTGTGTTGCTTCTTCATCGATGAGTGTATCTTAACTGTACATAACGCATATAAATGGTACCAGCAGATACTTCCCACAGACGAATGTTTTTAACTGTATAAGCTTATAAACTATATTGACAGTAATAAGTGACACAACACGGGTTCCTCCAGTATGCCCCTTCGGACCGAATTACATTTGTGAGCCTTTACGATGTATATTCAAAAGATTCTATTGAAAACTATCCGTATGCATATGTTTCTGTTGCTAACCAAACTACCATTGCAAGTAACTCACAGCTTTGACTATTACTTTGTTTTTGATATTCTTGGGGCTTACCTTTGAATATTTTTTTTAGGTTTTTGTCCTTTCTTGCAACCTATATTTTTCTTTTTCCACAATTTAAAACGATTAAACTTGTCACACGCCATACATATGTGTCGTGGCAAGTGTTATTATTGATTGCGGAGCTATCATGATCTGTGTTAACATGCACGTAAAGAAAGTCATTTCGCGATATGATTGCACAGCTACGTATAAAGTGTCAACGCGGCTATTAAAACTTTAAATTTAGTGTACTTTTTTCGAATAGAAGAACAAATAAGAAAATTGATTTGTTGTCAAGACCAAATAGAGTAATTATATTTACGAAATTGCAGCTATTATCCATATTCAAATTGTGTGTAGTAATCGCTACAAAACCACAACTCACTTGGGGCTGGCGTCTTAACACCATCTCGGTATGTTTCTTTGGTTGGCATTCCGACTGTTATTATTGGCCTGTTGAGAACACTCTCCTCAGTTGATTGTCTTGCTATTGCACAAACAGGCAGATTAAGTACCTGATGCCCAGTTCTCTTAACACAAGGCTTCTGCCACACCGTTACTCTTGCCGATTTGTTTTTAGGTTTCAGTTCTAAATGGGTACTATTTTAACTAAATGCAATCTATCACATGTCCTGGAGTGTGCCAGAAATATAATTTGAAACGACATGCAGGATGTCACAAATTGAAATAGAAAAATCTAAGTTAGTGTCCTTTTTTAAGTCCCTGGGCGTTGTTTACAACACTTGTATCATCACTCAGAGAGACGGAGTCCTTGTATGGAAATGAAGGGCGTGTTTTAAACTAACTTGTTGCATTTGGTCGCGCCAGGAGTTTATTTGCAATGTAAATATCAACTAGCGTTTGATTGGTTATTGTGCCATGATGCTTACACCATTGAGGTACTGCTGACGTTACGACAAATCCCCAAGGTGAAAGAACATTCCACCTTTTAGCTCATGTTCTCAGGTCGCGTGTGAGCTATTGTTGCAGTGATTTCTGTCTGTGTGTCTGTATGTCTATCTGTCCGTCTATTTGCAGGTTATCTCAGGAATGGCTGATAGGAATTTAATCTAACTCGTTGCATGGACTCGTTTGGAAATACGAATTAGATTTGGTGGGTATGAGTTTTATGAGGCCACCTTCCCTCATAACTTTTGCAGGACGCCAGTTCTGTGAATAAAATGCAGTGAAAATCATTAAAATATGGTTGGATTCGTTACTGTATCTCATAAAGCACAGTTTCTGTATAGTTTTCCCATGTCCCCTATTTCACGCCATTAATTTTCCTGTTTCATTGCGCAAGCACAGCTTTTGAGACTATTGTACCAGTGCCACGCGAGATTACCTACAGTCTCCCAAATACAAAATTAGTAGTCTGTGCATCTCCATCGACAGCCAAAGGGTGGTTAAGCAGTCTCACATGAACAACACTGATTTAATTTCGCCGCGCACTTCACACACAATACTCAATTCGCAGTACCCTGTATACTCTGGAGGTTACGTTGAAAATGTTTTTCTACTATAAACATAGCGAGCTAGTTTATACTTGAAATAGGTTTGAACTAAGAGCTCGATGAAATCTGAGAGGTGAATATTAGTCAGGTCACCAAGACAGGCCACAGGAATAACAGGCAACAGAAATATGATGATAAACAGTTTTGACTTTTTTCAACTGCAGTACAGCTGCTTTAGCACCTGCCATCAACCCTGAATTATGTAGGAAATGAAAGTTGACCCAAAAAGTGTTTACCCGACAAAATGATTTCATAATCTGTGGGGCATAAATGTGTGAGAAGTAAAGAATACATACACATTTTCTATATTCACTCAATCGATGGTAGTAGTGTTTCTTTCACACGTATATTTTAACTTAAACCGGTCCTATCCAGTTTCAGACTTATGACCTAGCGAGTAGGTGATATTCTATGGACACGACAACAAAACAAAATTCTTGTGTGAGCTGTACAAGTGTTCCAGGTCTTTCTGATGTGATTTATGAGACAGGTAGAACACGCGGTGTGACTGAGGTAATATACGTCCACCTGTGATGTAGGTGCTAAGGTTGACAGGGGAATCTATTGTTGTAAACTGAGGTTAATACTATCGTTGCCCAGTTTTAAGACTCCTATCGTGACGCCATCGCACTCATAGTTTCATGGTTTCATTAACAGAAGTCGTGCTCGTTGGACATTTCAGTCTGTGGTACTATGTGCAAAGCAAATAACATGCACATGTGTAAGGTAACTCGTTATGAATCAGGTTATTGTCGTTTCTCTCAATGCATATGAGCTTAAATCTGTGATAACTTGGCGTGGATGCAAATATGTTCGCACTAATTTTGAACTAGACACTAAGACTAAGCATGGTCATTGACGGCAAAATAGGCTGTTCCAAATACCCATCTATTGTAAATATCCAGTCTTCAACACAATAACTGAAATACATTCTCACAGTCATTCTGTTACTGTTGCCTCAGAACTTTTAGAGTAAATGCATTGTTCCGTTTCTGCCAACTACGATCAAAATGGATGTCATTGACATTTTAGTGACCAGCCAAACCAATGCAATTCACACGCATAGGCATGGTGTAGACCGGGACGACCGGAAATAGACCTGAGCCGGTATGGATTTTTTCGTCATTGTCCTAATAATTACTGGCCTGGACTGTCTTGGGAAAAGCATTATCAACTTTATCATTTTGTTTTGAGAAGTATAAAGTACTTTATACTGCTTTAAGTGATTTTTTGTAGAAACAAATAAACTGTTTTCCTGGTCGGATATTCTGTCAAACTGCACCATACCTGGTGAGGGGGAATGTCCATGCAAAGTCTACGAATACTTTATTCGCTGCTGTTCTTCTTCGCGAGAACAAGTCAGCTTTCTTGAATTAACATGGGCTGGTAGACACATCCCCTCGGCGTGATCCAAGGACGAGCGTAATTTCGTGAGCGTCTTATTTGGCCGCAAGGGAGTGGCCATCAAGACTGAACAAACGCCGTTGGCAACGGTCAAGATCACTGTAATCGAATTCAAACGAAGCGGGCCAAAAAACTAGGGAATTCAATGAAATTTTTCAAGAAAATGAATTGAATTTGTTTGTAACTTTTATACAATTTTCAAATAAGTGACTTTATCATTGCGTTTATACCCTGCCAGTCCCGGCAGTGATTAGCCTTATTAGGACAGTGGAATTCTCTGATCACAGCATATTCCGTGACTGCATGGTGACAGCGATCAACACTTGATCCAGCACGGTGCCTCCGGTGATACCAGCAATCGGAGTTGTAATTTCTTTACTAATACAACCTCTGCGCGCACGTCAAACACAATACTCAATTCGCAGTACCCTGTGTACTCTGGGGGTTATGTTTGAAAATGCTTTTCTACTAATTATAAGCTACTTTAAACTAGGAGCACGATGAATATGAGAGGTGAATATTAAATAGGTTGCCAAGACAGGCCGGAAGAATAACAGGCAATAGAAACATGATGATAAACAGTTTGGCCTTAATTAAAGAGCAGTACTGCTGCATTAGCACCTGCCATTGATCCTGAATGATGTAGAAAGGAAGTTGACCAAACAGTGTTTATCCACATCGATGGTAATAGTGTTTGTTCAAACGTAACGTTTAACTTAATCCGGTCCGACCCAGTTTCAGATTCTCGACCTAGCAAGCAGGTGATATTCTATGGACACGACAACAAAACGAAATTCTTGAGTGGGCTGTACCAGGTCTTTCTAATTTATACGACAGGTAGAACACGCGGTATGACTGAGGTAAAATACGTCCACTTGTGGTGTTTTTTATGATCCATCGTGAACTAATTCAATAAATTATACGCTGTGATATAGGTGCTAAGGTTGACAAAGCAATCTATGGTTGTAAACCGAGGTTAATACTATCGTTGCCCAGTTTAAAGGGTCCTATCGTGACGCCATCGCACTCATAAGTTTCATTAATAGAAGTCGTGCTCGTCGGACGTTCCAGTCTGTGGAATTGTGCGCAAGGCAAATAACATGCACATGGGCACAGTAACTCGTTACGAAGTAAAGGCCATCATGGCGACATATTCCTATTAAGGTTCCTGTCGTTTCTCTCAATGCATATGAGCTTAAATCTGTGATAACTTGGTTTGAATGCCAATATGTTCGCATAAATTTTGAACTGGACACCAAGACTAAACATGGTCATTGATGGCTAAATAGGCTGTTCCAACTTTCATTAACACCCCTCTCTTGTAAATACCCAGTCCACAACACATTAACTGAAATACATTCTCAAAGTCACGTTGTTACAGTTGCCGTAGAACTTTTTCAGTAAATGCATTGTTCCTTTTCTGCCAACTACTATCAAACTCGATGTTATTGACATTTGAGTGACCAGCCAAACAAATGCTAATTCACATGCATGGACCAGGTGTAAACCGGGACGACCGGAAATAGGCCTGAGCCAGTATGGTGTTTTTCGTCCTAGTCCTAATCATTGCCCGGGACTGTATGGGGGAAAAGCGTTATCAGCTTTATAATTTTTGGAGAAGTTTAAAATTACTTTATACTGATAATTTTCTGTAGAAAATTAAACTATTTTCCTGGTCGGATATTCTGTGCTACTGAACAATAACGTGATTGGCGAGGGAAGAATGTCAATGTAAAGTGTAGCAATACTCTAGGCGCTGCTGAGGTCGGGAATTTCAAATTAGTAAGGTACTTTTAATGTCAATTTGAATGGTAACACTTTCATTTTCTTCTTCGCGAGAACAAGTCAGCTTTCTTGAATTAACACGGGCCGGCAGACACATACCCTCGGCCTAACGCAAAGACGCGCGTAATTTCATGAGCGTCTTGTTTGTCCCTAACAGAGTGACCATGAAGACTGAATAATCGCGATTGCGGCGGTCAAGATCACTGAAATGGAATTCAGCGTAGCGCCCCGTAAAATTAGGGAATTCAATGACATTTATCAAGAAAATGAATTGAATTTGTTTGAAACGTTCATACAATTTTGAAATAAGTGACTTTACCATTGCGTTTACCCCGGCAGTGATTAGGCTTATTGGGACTGGAATTCTCTGATCACAGCATATTCCGTGACTTCATGGTGACAGCGATCAACACTTGATCTTGTGATGTAATTGGTCAGATTTTTTCAAAACCAAAACAACTGTCACAAAATTCAAATGTCAAAACAACAAAAACCTGATCTAAATCCACCACGTTTGCTATACTAATCTACATACCAGCAATCTGAGTTGTAATTTCTCTACATAGTTCCATCGCAATAAAGTATTGAAGTGTCGAGAAAAGACTTCCCTTTTCATTGACGATGTGTGTGTGTGTTTTAGTTCAAAAATTTCATGACATATTTTCCCCATACAGACACAGAGAAACATAGAGTCGCAACGGGTATTGTTTAAGGCGTGAAGCGGCTACGTAACCCATCCATGTTCGCCTCTCCTCAGGTTGTTCTCGCCTCTCTTTTCCGAAGAGTGCATACCATGCATCCTTCTGTAATTTTCGGATTTTCGCCGACTGTTAAGCGAAAGTATGTTCGGCAAAGTTTGTGTTGTTATTGTCGTGTGGTGCTGAGCGGAATTGACGTGCTGGCAAAAACGGGAGTGTTTTGAGCTTCAGGAAAGTGAGTTTTACAGTTTTAAAAATTCCTCTCATATTTTTATGAATATATAATGAGTGTGTTTGAACCAAATTTGAAAGTCTTTTATCGATACTGTCTGGTTTTACTCAATGGTTTACGGTCAGTCATACCGTCTTTTACACGTGCGTCAAGGAAGGACATGATTATGAAACTGCTGGCGTGTTATGTTTTGATTGGCGTGAAGCAGTGTTTCTGGCCTGAGAGCACACAAAGTAACTATGGTTGCTACGCGACTGGAAGTACGATGCCATCTCGTCGTATTTTTAGCATTATCTCGTGCAATTATCAACCACAAACAAAACCTCCAAAAAGTTTAACACCTTTGACGCTCATTTTAATATGAAAAGTCAATAGTCTACCGAGACGACCATGGAACAAAAGGCATGCCGCGTTACCAGTCTGTCTATACTATTTGTCTGTGATACAGATTTAGACGTGCCGGCCATGGTCTATTTGGGTCAAATCGACCATACCCGACACGTCTATTACAATTCATGAATTTGCTTTTCTTGTTTACGCACACACTTTATCTATGGAAATATGGGGAATGGCTATTACATCAGGTCGACAACCCTCACATGTGGGCAGCGAATTCAGGTCTCTCTTTGCATGGAGCTAACTTCATGCTCTTTTTAAGACAGTTGCGATTCCGAATAAAGCAAGACAAATTTGTTGGTTTCACAAATTTTCCTACAATTACAACACT
This sequence comes from Ptychodera flava, assembly GCA_001465055.1. Taxonomy (NCBI): domain Eukaryota; kingdom Metazoa; phylum Hemichordata; class Enteropneusta; family Ptychoderidae; genus Ptychodera; species Ptychodera flava. Next base: position 33,697 of record LD345687.1, read on the forward strand.
AACGTTCATCAAACAGGGAAAACTATGAGGACCTAGCAAAGCCGTGTGTAATGACATTCGAAACACAGTGAGCTTGCAATGACGAAGATATTTTACGATGCTTGCCATATAGCATGGAAGTACTAGCTCCGCTCCTGGCTCCATGACTAACCATGGAGGTAGAAGAGGACTTTTAACTCCTTGGACTGACGTACGCGTGACCTAAAAATAAAGCCACGGATGTTACTATTTAAGTAATTTTCTGTCACACTATCAACCGATGCGTGATGGTCAGCTATTAGCCCTACGGCCGGTATGAGTCAAGAGTGCTCAGCTATGACAGCGCCGAAGCCGTATTGTAGCTCGTCACGCAGAGCGGAGTACCGCATGTGTAGACGCCAAAGAAGTAGCCGAGGCCCTTCTTTAATTGTACATGTGATCTTTGGTCCTTGCAAACTTTGCAGCAACCTAAGTCTGTATTTGGTGATTCGTGTCCGTCCACAGTGTTACCCTCTATTGTGCTGCAGGGAAACATAGTGAACGGAACATGTGCACGAAGATCCACACAGCATTGTACCTATATGGTGCACCAGAAAAACATGAGATTTTTTTCTATAGACAGGGATTGAATGCATACAATTGCTTGTGGCAACTTTTTAGAGGACACAAACGGACCCTGAAGCATTTCCTCTAGTATTAACAATCCATGTAGTAGGCACACACCTTGTCTATGATGCATTTAGGGGACATTATAGTTTTTTACTCAATAATATTGTCCACTATGTACATTGGTGGGACACCATGGAATTTACTTTTCTTTTTCGGCTCAACCACCATTGTTGCAAATTTGACTGTATTTTTATCTTTACTGAACTGATATGACCGTCACCATTTTGAACGATTTGATGTCGATTTGTTGCAGTTAAACTCCCCC
>LD345687.1:34621-65883 GCA_001465055.1 Ptychodera flava
CCCCGCCAACATATCCGACGGTTTTTCTCTATTCTCGTCACGGAACATCAGGATTTTTGCGTGGCGATTCAGTCATCTTTTGCGTCACATCACGGTGAAAACATATGACCGCAGTTCGGATTTTTCGACTGCTATACTGTACAATATACCCAATGTTTTAATGTCTGATGAATGTTCACTTCTATTGTATGGTACACAATTTCTGTATTGTTTGCTGTCTTGTAGCGTCTGATCTAAATGCACCCCTATGTTAGAACCCACTAAGAAGGAACTCAGCAGGGCGTCTCAAACGAAACTTTGTAGAAGTGTAACAGCTTTTTGTAGTTTACAACTACTGTAGGCAACAGTATGTCTAACCATGCCTAGGGGTAATTACAAATGCTCAGAACAGCCATTTTATCCAATCACATACACGCTTCGTGAAAGGTGTCAGAACATTGGGCTGATCTAACATTTGTAGATAAACATCGAGAACAGTAGTGTTAGTGCATGTGTTATAATCTTAAGCAGGCACATTTCTGTGTGGGGAAAGGTTGGAATGTTAATTTCGACCCGGATCGACAATATAACTTATGACTTGCAAGTCGTCCGTGAAATCGAAACGCATTGATTAATTTTTTTTCGACATGAGATAAAGTTTAAAATGTTAAGAGAGACTATAATCTTCACGTTTTCGCAATGAAACGTTCTCGTCACGTCGATGACACCTAATAGACTGCGTTCGTCTCATAAGTCTCTATAAGATTGTAGAGTACTCACCCAAGCCCCCTTTTATGTTTGATTGTTAGGACCGACAAAAAACTATAATAGCAAGTAAAAGGACAATCCGTCCGACAGAGGATTTGTATTGGTTTAAAGAAAATAACATTATGGTAACGGTGTGCATTTCTTCAATTACGTTGATATCAATGACCGACGAAATAATGACTTCTGCAAAACAACCGGGAAACTTTCTAATTAATTCACTCTGGAGACGGATTCATTAATGTGAATGTTATAATGCCTTTATTCTGAGTGCGTGTATTGTGTGCGATGTGATCCTGGCATTCTTATTAATTTTACCGGCTTCACAAGGTGAATTGCAAACAGACTTTTCTTACATCGATTTGCTCTACCAGCAGTAACTAGTTTGACTTCCGTTTGGTTTACACCGATATTTAATCGAAAATTTAATTACACGAAAATCGTGTAATTAAAAATAATCTCTTTTCATGAGGACTATTCTGATACCCGTTCTAGCCTCAATTAAATTTTTGGTCTATTTTCTTTGAAACAGAAATCTATGAGGTTTAAAGAAATATTGTCGAGGCGTCAGATAATAAGTGGATATGAGACTACATCATTCTGTAATGTCAAGAAATCATACCAAAGTACTTCTTTTACAGGGGTAAACGAAATATTCTGATATCATAGACGTTTTGCTAATTTGCAATCAAACTTGGAAAAAAAAAATACAATGATACATTATTAGTTCGTTTGTCGAAATTAACGAAGAAATCATGAGAATCTAAAACATTACTGCATGCAATTATGACTACGTATAGAAGTGTCGTTGATATTTCGAACTTTTGTGCTGCACGTACCCGACATCTGGTTATCAAGTGACAAAGTTGCTGCGCGCGCTGATGAAAGTTAATTACATGTAACTGAAATGCCATATACCTTATAGTTTTAGAAAGCTTAGATACTGGTCTTTCTAAAATACATACCTTTCTAGTGAAAAACGTCATAGAATTGGATGATTTTAAATCGATTTTTCTCGTCATTCAGTATTTTTAACTGGAAGAAAATAAGATAAACATGGTTTCCTTCAAATGAAACAAATCAAATGGACGATGTTATTTACTTAATACGATGTGTTGAAGAAGAAAGTAAATGTCAAAATTGGGTATTTACTATGCAGTATTATCTCTAGTCACTAAATTTCCCAGTTTTGCTATACTGGTTCATTGTGAATGAGCATTTTATTCGGTCATGTTTTGAAGTGTACATGTACCTGAAAATCACGATTTTGCGGCCCATATGCATTTTTGTCATATTTGTCGTCTTGTAAGTCATCTGCTGAGCTTACTCTTTAAATTAGAAAGCCAATTCATCGTTCATTAAAATGCTATATTGCAGTATACAATATCTTCTATAGTTTTCATGAAAAAGGACCAAAACTTACCCCATACCCCACAGTTTTATGTCGCAAATTACTGTCAAAGCTAATCTCAAACTCTGCCAATTATTTACCAAGACATAATACAAAGGGCAATGATTTGTATTAAATTTGTTTTATTTGATACAGAAACATATTAGAACCTTGACATGAACTTTTAAGAGAAAAACATTGGGATGCTGTAGCTGTAACAGTCATCTTTTGAAGGTATCGCAAAATCACAGTATTGCCGATTTGCTTACGTTTTCGTAAAACTTCTCTTCTTGTGAGTCGTCTGCTGACCTTATATTTTATTGACCTTGATTGTTGGGTATAATTAGAAAGGCAATTTATTTTGCTTTAAAATGATATATAGCAACATGCAATATCTTTTATAGTTTTCATGAAATCGGACCAAAACTTACCCCTCACCCCAAAGTTTTATGTCGCAAATTATCGTCAAACTAATCTCCAATTCTGTCAATTTTTTACCAGAACATAATACGAAGGGCAATGATTTATATCAAATTCGTGTTATATGCTACAGGAACATGTTAAAAAAACTTGAAATGAACTTTCAACAGAAAAAATATTGCAATGCTGTAGCAGTAACAGTCATACTTTAAGAGTACCACAAGATCACTGTATTGCCAACTAGCAAACCTTTTGTTAACTCTGTCTTCTTGTAAGTCGTCTACTGAGCTTATTTTTTAACATAACCTGGCTACTGGGTTATTATTAGAAAGGTAATTTATTCTTCTCATATATGACATGTTGTAAAATACAATATCTTCTTTAGTGTTCATAAAATAAGACCAAAATTTACCCCCACCCCTAAGTTTATCTTGCCAATTAGTATCACAGTTAATATCAAATTCTACCAAACTTTTCACCTAGACATATTACAAAAGGCAATGCTTTGTATTTGCTACAGAGACATGTCACAAATATGAAATAGACTTTTAACAAACACGATATTTGGATATATAATGGTTGTTTCTGTCATGTTTTGAAGGATATTGTAAAGTCACAATTTGCCAACTCGTATGTGTTTTTGTTAAGTATATCGTCTTGGTAGTCATCTGCTGAGCTTACTTTTAAGTATGACCTAAGTTATGGGCTATCATTGGAAAGATAATTTATTTTGCTTTAAAATGACACATTGTAATATGCAATATCTTCTATAGTGTTCATGAAATAGGACCAAACCTTACCCATACCCCGAATTCGCAAACTTCATCTAAAGTAAGTTTTCGAGAAGATGTAGTTTGCAAATAAAACTAAAGGCCTGGGTAAGTTTTTTGCTAGTGCATCACACATAAGATGACAATGCACTTTATGATATGCTAAAATAAAAGATAAAAACTACTTGGAATGATACCCTAAAATCTGGGTTACATATAAAATACAGCTTGGCAGATAACTTTCATGGAAACTTTTTAAATAAAATTTAACGGGTTTATGCAATATATATCCTGCAACTCTTCAAAACATGATGCTAACAGCAATTAGATTACAACAATTATCCTGTGAATGGTATATGTCATAGTTTTGAATTGTCTCTTTAACAAATGATATAGTTTTCACACAAAATTTGCTTCTTTTATAGAATTTATCTAAATTAAATTCTAGTTTTTACAGTATTTTCGACATAAAACTTTCGAGTATGGGGTAAGGTTTTCTCCTATTTAATAAAAACTATAGAATATATTGCATATTACAATATGTCATTTAAAGCAAAATATGACAGCCCTTAAACTAGGCTATAAAAAAAGTAAATTCAGCAAATGAAGTTACAAGGCAAAACTTTTAACAAAAACATGTGCGAGTCGGCAATACTGTGACTTCACGGTACCCGTCATAACATGCCAGTAACAGCCAGTCAATCCTAATATTGTGTCTGTTAAAAGTCTATTTCATATTTGCGACATGTCCTTGTAGCAAATAAAACAGATTGTATACAAAAAAATGCCTTTCGTAATATGTCTTGGTAAATAATAGGTTGAATTTGTGATTAGTTGTAACGGTAATTTGCGACATAAAACTTTGGGGTATGGTGTAAATTTTGGTCCTATTTCATGAAAAATATAGAAGATATTGGTTATTGAAATATATCATTTTAAATCAAAATAAGTTGCCTTTCTAATGATACCCAATTAGATGCGTCACAATAAATATAAGGTCAGCAGACGACTTACAAGAAGACAGGTTTAACAAAAACGTATGCTAGTCGCCATTGCTGTGATTTTGTTGTACCCTTCAAAATATGACTGTTAAAGCTACAGCATCCCAATATATTTTCAGTTAAAAGTTCATTTCAAGTTTCTTACATGTTCCTGTGGCAAAAATGAATTTAATACAAATCATTGCCCTTCGTATTACGTCTAGGTTAGTAATTGGTAGAATTAAGGATTATTTTTGACAGTAATTTGCAACAGAAAACTTTCGGCTATGGGATCAGTTTTGGTCCTCTTTAATGAAACCATGGAAGATATTGCATATTTCAATATAACATTTTAACGAACAATAAATTGCCCTTTTAATGATACCCCACAAGTCAGGTCATATTAAAGAGTGAGCTCAGCAAATGACTTACAAGAAGACAGATATGACAAAAACTGCATGTGGGTCGCAAAATCGTGATTTTCCAGTACCCTTCAAAACATGACCGTAACAGCTATTGAATCCCTATATTTTTTCTGTTAACATTCAATTTCGTATTCTAACTCTAAGGATCCCAAGGCTTCTAAAAATACAGGTTTGGTATTCTGGGGGGGGGGGGTAGATGGACGTAGACCCCCCTCTAGCCCACTGCCTCATACATTGTTATTAATACTTGCTGCATCAGCAAGACAAGGAGGCATAGACAATTGTGAAAATACGTCTTATCAAAACTTTTTTATAGAAAAATATTAGAAAAGTATATTTATAAAAATAGAGTAAGCAACACTTTATATTACTTCAAGGAGAAATTGACAAGACTACATTGACACGTTTAAAGTCTTCTTTTTTATAGCTGTGCATTAGTCCATTGCATACGAATAAAATACTCATTCACTATATACTAGTATAGCAAAACTGGTAAGTTTAGTGACTAGAGACAATGCTGCATGGAAAATACCCACTTTTGACATTTGCTTTCTTCTTTAGCACAATGCACTAAGTAAATAACGTCCATAAATCCATTTGATTTGCTTCATTGGAAGAGAACCGTATTTATCGTATTTTCTTCCAGCTAAAAATACTAAAAAAAAATTAATTTAAAGTCATCCAATCCTATAACGTCATATTTTTTCTTTCTAAAAACTTATGTAATTTAAAAAGACCAGTATCTAAGCTTTCTAAAACTGTAAGGTATATGGCATTTCAAGGCAGTTTACTTCAGGGAGAGAATGTTATACCCCTACCCCTAGCTTTTGCGCACCCCATACGGATACACGCAATTCACAATTGACTCCAGAGAAGTAGTGTATTTTTAAATATCCAATTTTAACACTTATTTTCTTGTTTAATATATAGAAATAAATAATGTAAACATAAAAAGCTGTCAAAATTTTGCTTCATAAACAGTTCAGCAATTGTTACATGGTATTTTGGGTAAAATAATTCAAAATTGGCAAAACAAAATTCATTTCAAAGTCATCTTATTCAATGTACACAAATTTATTTTGCTAAAGTTGGTGTTTTTCGTATAGAGCGTTATCCGAGCTTTTCAAAAATATAAGGTTTGTGTTATTTCATACTAGTTTACTCAATGTAGGGGAGGATATGGTACCCCTACCCCTACCCATTTTTCGCGGTACATGCAGCAAAAAAACAAGCTAAGATAGGTAGTGCATTCCCAAAATATCCAATGTTAACATCTTTTTGCTTGTTTAGCAGGTCGTAAAGAACAAACAATACCCATGTAGTAGGGATGGGAGTGCACGGTGGGCCCCTCCAGCCCACGGACTACCGGTGGCCGGTCCTTTGTATGCTATTCGAGGTCATATGTCTTTAATGCATCAAAATGCCCTCCATCAGTTGCTGCAAATATAAGGGATGTTCTCAAATGAACAAATCAGTGGTGAATCAGTGGTGGATCGTTCAACTCGTGTAACGTTATGGTGAGGAGTAATTTTCACGATTTATCGTGAATTTTGTTGCAATAGCTAAGAATAAATTTGTATTGAGAAAAAAGCGATCAGACCACATATCCTTGGCACAGTTCTCATCCTCTGCTGGCTAATTCATTGATTAGTTTCGACTCTTGTAATGTAGAATATATAACATAAAGATTTGTTTACGGGCATACTATTCTACCCATGAGTATTTTATTGTTAAGTGGTCAAAATCCTTGCAGTCATAATCACATCAAATGATAAATCGAGTGTATACTTGCCATGGGAAACACTGTAGTGGTCACTGGTGCCATCATACTTGTAGTACTCTCTTTCGATCTTGAGGGTGTCTCTTAGTGGACTTTCTATCTCCTTCCTCTTTTTTTCATCCTGCATATAGATTGGATTGTTTTGCCGAACTTTACCAAAACCCTGCATAGCTGTAAAACCAAAGAAAACACAACAGTCGTCACTTTACATTACAGTAATTACACACGAAATTGGAATGTGCGAAATATTTATAGAGAGTGTGATGGTTATCGTATTGTATAAATTAATGGAACAGTGAAATTTGAAAATGATGTGTAAAGGGGTCAATAGCTAAATACCGAAAGCGATTCTTAAGTCATGTGCACCATATAACTTTATGTTCAATACTGATATTCCTTTCGTTTAGTATTGTTACTCCTGAATATCGATTGCCATCTGATTTTGAAATTATTTATGTGACAAGCACTCAATTATGTGACTGATAATTTATGTGGACTTTGCGCATCCACAAGCCTGCAAGCAAGTCAAAAGACCGCCTCACATTGTCTCTGGAGGTTTTTGACGTCCCAGTTGATATAAGTAGCCTGTAAACGTTTACAGTTTGTACTTTATCCCTTGACTTAGTGATTAGTCTAATTTTTTGTAATGAATTTTATTTAAAATAAATTCTCTGACCTCGCCTTTTTTCTCATGGAATAACTGTGTTTGGGGCTGCAATCTGAACATTCTTATTCCCAGTGGCAAATGTTACTATTTGTACAAGTGTATGGGTTTTCTGAACTTCACTCAACTAATTAATACCTCTACTGAACCACTTCTTGATCTCGCGTATGTTAATTACCCTAGCAATATCTGTTTTTGTTCCAAAGGTGGGACTTTCTACCCTGTTACCCTGTCACTGTCGGTAGACATTACAATGCCAGAAATGATACCACAGGTTCACATAGTATGTTTATTATACGACAGATAACAAAATGCGGTGTAGGTAATATTACCGGTGACCCGAATTCTGTGCCCTGGTCTCTTTGTTCTTGTAAGAGCCATGTTCATGTCACCTTCGGAGCCTTGTTGAGTGTGTTGAACACAGTTTGTGAGCATATGCGCCACAAATAGTTAGGCGTGTACAGTGACTAAAACAGTCCCATGGTTATCTAACAGTTTGATACACTAAAGTTTGTGTGTGCGATGTGTGATAGTGAGCGTATGTGCGTGAGTGATTCACGAACTCGACAACGTGTTGAGCGGTCGCAGTCAGAAAAATGTAACAACTTAGCCGGCTATTGAACCACTCTTTATTGAGGGTGGGGATTTAGCCGTGCGGTTTTGTCTGCTGCCTCTCCGCTAGGCGGCTGATGCCGTATGTTGTGGGTTCGAACCCGATTGAAAACTAGCCGTATTAACAACTAAACTGCATTTTTGATCATTGCGACATACTATGCGCCATCTTGAGTATGATGTCACACGGCTGCGAACACGTTCAGTTGATCTTCTTGCTTTGGTTTATTTCGACCAAACTTATATGAAAGTTATGGGGACGATGTAATGTTTTCTTATTAGATTGTGTTCTTTCAGAGGCATCCTTATTAAATTGTTTTGCGACATAACCGCATTCCTTGTTATCTAGCCAGCATTTAACAACAAAGAAAGAAGCGCAAAGAAAATAATTTGTAGACTTTCTTACAGGTGTTTTATTTAATTTTACTGGCTTATGACTTACATTAACATAGACACGTGACGACACACATGTTCCTCAAATACGCCCCTTGGACCGTGATCAAAAAGTTGCTGAATATGGTAACAACATCGCATTTATGAGCATTTATGAGCAATCAACATGTATACGTATCCATGACCATTGCATTTCTGTTGCTAACCAAAATACCACAACAAACATATAAAAGCTTTGGTTCTGTTTGTCTGAGTGTTGACACTCCGTATCTCGCATCTTTTTGCATTTTTATTTCCCCCGAAATATCATCCGAGCTTCGAAGAGATGGTGGAGTTACCGAACGCTAGTAAAGTCTTATTTTCTTTGAAACTGTTACTTTTTCAGTGCTCGGTTATGGAGTCAGTCGAGTGTTCATAATTAGTACTTCCTATATGACTTACAAATAGAAAAGCACTTAATCATTAAAATCGCAGGTTCTTCAAATACACCTCTTGGACCGTGCTTTAAAGTTGCAGAATATGGAACAACATCACATTTATGAGTTTGTATGAGCACTCAACATGTATATCTACCACGACCGTTGTGTTTTTGTAGCTAAACAAAATACCACACTGTAATTACCTAACAACTCCAGTTATTTGTTTGTATTAAAGCACTATTAAATGTCTCTTTTATTTATTTTTCTTACCGAAAGACAGAAGATTGCGGGATGCATAAAACTTTAGTAATATAATAATAATAATTATACTTTATACGTAAACGAATATATATATATATATATATATATATATATATATATATATATATATATATATATATATATATATAAACAGATTACTTCAAGTACAAAGTAATGAAATATATTACTTAAGTTTCATCCATCTTGCAATCCTCAGATAGGATTGCAAGATGCATGAAACATTACTTTGTACTTGAAGTAATCTGTTTATTTATAACGCTCTGCTTTTGCATTGCGCACTGTAATTTCCCACGAGGACATCTGTATACTTCGATATATGTATATATATATATATATATATATATATATATATATATATATATATATATATATATATATACACCGAAGTATGCAGATTTCCTGGTTGGAAATTACAATGCTCGACGGGCAAGCAGAACGTTATTAATAATATCACAAATTACAAAGTAATGCAAATTAATGAATAGAAAGTAATGATATCTGTTATTTAATGTGATATGACCAGGATTAGCATGGCATTGTCGGTTACTTGGTAGCGTGTCAGGACTGGTAAGGCTGGTATTCCGATATTGAAGGGGTGTAAAGAGGACTTGACGCAGCGAGTACCATAATTTAAAGGTGTTATCCAGTTCCACTATACACTAGGCTGCAGTACATAGAGTGATGATTAGCTGGAGCCTGACCCGTATACACGTGGGCTAAGACAGATATACATCCCCAAAAATGTATTCTCTGCATTTAGTTCTTGGGTATTGCGCAAGTGCAGTTTTACCAAAAACGAACAAACGAACTCTTTGAAAATCTGTACGTGTTGCGACCGACATACATTACATCGTTCATGTCAAACGAGTTTACGACGTTGTTCTCACTTAAAGTTGTCCCTAACCCGCTCAAAAATTCGTTTTCAAAGAAGGTAAATTTGGCATATTTGACGGCAAAGGAAATGTATATGTATAATTGGAAATACATGTAACCTGACTGGTACGGCTAGTATATCCACTTTGCAGTCAAAGATGTCATAGATCTGCTTGCACATGTGCGCTGAGCAGTTTACTCGTTGGGCTTTAAATCGAATGCTAGCGCGAGTTTTTTGGCAAGCCTCATAACTTTGGCGAGAGGGATGAAGTTAATTCCTAAAACGCAAAATGACACTCATTTGACTATCCAGCTAATATTTTTACACTTACCGCCATACTAAACTTAAACTTTATTTTTTTTTTCAAATTGATGAACCTGTATCGATACTTCTATATATCAATTTTCCTCTCTGAAAATGTACAATAAACCCTCCGCTGAAGTGGAATGGCCAAAACACCGGAATATTGTCAACAGATTAGACGATGGTCACCATCAAGGTCGATTTTAGTCGATCTCGTCGCTAATTTCCGAACGTCCCCAAGAAAACAGTCATAACCAAAGTAGGCATGTATGATAAAGTGGTTATTACACGAAGTTTGGTCGAAACCGCGTCGTGCTCTCGTGATGTGTCCGCATTTTGACTCATTGCTGCGCAACTCGTCAAAATATGGACAAATCACTCGGATACGACGCTGTATCGCCCAAACTTCGTGTAATAACCCCTAATTATTACATTGTATTTGAAGTACTTCGTGTCTACAATCAGTGTTACATTCAATGTTTAATGGATGAACTTGAAATTAAAAACTGACGAGCGCAACACTACTGTATCCATTTGACCTTCATCTGGTGACAACCATGAGGAGAAAAAACATTAAATTAAGACAATAAACAAATTGACAGAGGGACTGACATCAACAATTTCAAGAGAAATATATAAAGCACAGCAATGGTAAGACACTTCTTTGACATACCAGCAAATATACTTTCAAATATTATAATTGTACCAAAAGGTCATCGATCAGGCTGCAACCTGTCAAAATTGTGGACATTTGGAAACCACGACATCAATAACCATTGTTTTATTGATCGTTCAGGCGACTGACATACATAGTGGCAATCGAAGCCTTCGTTACTAAGGACGCTGAGGATTTATGGGGATTTAGTTTCCATTCACAAATAACTTGCTAGCCAGGGACGCTGCCCATAAAAATACAATTTTATGTAATGTAATCTCACATGAAAGGTTTTACTAGTTTGTGTCCCCTTCACGAGTTAGCAGTTATTCCTCTGAAGTTCTACAAACAATTCTACATAAAGTCTTTTGAAAAAAATTGTATTTTAGGCAATTTGGAGGGAACCATCATTCTAGCGTACAGACATGTTACTTTCTTGCCATCATTTCAAATACCTATCGATTGCGCATTTCTATCTCGCAAAGATCTACTCTGTTAGATTCCAGCTTACTTCGCTGTATCACAATACTTCTGAACAACGTAGCAATCAACCCGCAACGGAATGGTTGTGCCTACTCCAATTTTGCCGACATTGAAGAGAGTAGGATCATTCCTTTGATTAAATCCCTGACAACGAAGTAGGTGCGTGTCTGAGTTTATAGAGCGTCCCTGTTATGCAAATTCAGATTTTCATGGTAATTGACTAGACTAGTTGGACCCATAGTCCGGACTCACTGGCAACATCTGAAAGAGAAGCCTTATGACTGTTTAACACAAACACACATACCAAACACACACACGCGCTCTCTCTCTCTCTCTCTCTCTCTCTCTCTCTCTCTCTCTCTCTCTCTCTCTCTCGTGATTGGACTTCGATATCTGTGTACTAAACAAATGCTCATTAAATGTTCCGTTAATCATATGTAATTTTGATATATATGGCACCTTAAGGTCTGTTGTTCGGGCTCGCCAACCCAGATTCATCTTTGTTCAGTGCGACATACTATCAGACTTCTATTGTTTGACATCGTAAAAGTAGCGGTAACAACTTACAATGCGTTAATTCGTTGCCAAAGCGAGGTGGTTTCCGATCGCATAAAACAGGGAACAATTTAGGAAAGTTTAATTCTCGGTATCTTTTTTCAATTACTATTTGTTGCTTTTTTCGGTTTTTGTTTGTTTCCGTCGATGAAGTTGATGAGCAAGAGACTAGATGCAACGCTATAATATCACGTAATCAGTAAACGTAGATATCATACGAGATTTTGCGAATGTGAGGTAAAGGTAACATAAGAACAACCATGGTATTTCAGATGTCGTTGCGTCCATTCAGGCATGATATGATGATGGCGTAGGTATGGATTCGAAGTAGATGACGCTAACGAAGACCAGAGAGTGACTTTACCACGTACAATGACTCCGTTACAAGCTATGTGATCATATAAGTCGTGAATTCAACACATATTGAACAAAAAAGAAAAATCAAACACAAGTCGCGATGGACTCCACATACAACTAAAACACAAATTGACACATTTGAATTCCTAAATAGAACATCAGGCAAACCGAAACCTACTCTTAAAAGCCTTATCAAAGGCAAAACACAAAGATTCACCAGAACTTGCAACACTATAAAACTAACTGTGTTTCAAAGGTCAATACACTTAATAGGATTAGTCGAACGTGGCTAAAAACAAACGGGAAATATTTAGTCACACCGCAAACACAGTTCGCTGCACGCAAAATTTCGTGCTACGGCATTCGTCATCGAGGGAACACCGTTGCCCCAACAGATCTTCACCACCGACGCGCTCTAGGGCAGGAGCAAGCATTTACGCGAACGACATGGTTTTGTACTCGAAGGTCAACGGACCACCTGCATGGTGGCACCAATTATGGGACCAATGCCACATCGTTGTGTGTATGGACAATACTGCCACGATGTATATGATAAACTCCGGCACGTTCCGCAATACTACAGCCACGTCCTGGCTCCGCGAACTGTTCTGGCTTTCGGCCCTTTCGAAAATCTATATTACAGCAAGATACGTTAACATGAACGATAATCTCGTGGTTTTACGATCGCACTTACACGAAGTCAAACATTACTTGAAGACCGTGGACATTCACGTTCTCGTGCACTCCACCCATTACACAACTGGCTACACGAATTACGCAACTACAACACCAGCGAACAAACGAAGAAACTAAGAACACACTAGTGTTTCCAACAAAAAGTATAGCCCGTATATGAGAACATAAGCTATAAAAACAGCAATGTGCAAAAACTTGGAACACATAGAAAAGGACAAAACCTATGGAAATTATTCCCACAACAATGGATCATCGCATACAAAAGAAATCTAAACATAAGCGATGCACTGATAAAGACCAAAGTCTACGCCATTACGAAAAAAAAGGCCGCAAACAAAATACACAAAAAGATCCAAACATGATATTGTAGCTTCTCTTCTAGAAGAACAAGAGATCATTTACATAATTCGACATACATATAACCAGATATGAACTGAAAATGCTCACGTGTTTCACTATATGTTGCAGTTATGTGTAAATTTGAACCTTTGCCATATGTTTGCAACTTCATTGAAAATGTTATGATCAACATAATGAATAATATTCATAACAGATTAATTCTAAATCGAAGTATATATCCCCAATCAGGAAAGTTCATTAAAATATAGAAATTAGGAATTGGCTAAAGTAAAAATGTTAAATGACTTTCAATAATGTCGTATCATAGTATCTTTAATGCACAAAGCAATTCGTCAACTTTGGTCTAGTCAAGACAGATAAATATCCTTAATTAGGAAAGTTCAGTTACTTTTCAAATTAGGAATTGACTGAAGTAAAAAAGTTTAATGACTTTCAATAATGTTGTTTTATAGTATCTTCAATATATGTAGCAAGATTCATCAACTTCGGTCGAGTCAATTCAGATATATCCCTAATTAGTGAAGTTCATTAATTACGTAAATAAGGGATTGGCTGAAGTAAAACTGCTTAATGATTTTCAATAATGTTATATTCTAGTATCTTCAATTTACATAGCAAGTGTCATCGACTTTGGTTATGTCAATTCGGATGTATATCTATTTAGGAAAGTTTATTAAATATGCAAATAAGTATTCGGCTGAAGTAAAAATGCTAAATGACTTTCAACAATGTTATATCATAGTATTTTTACTGTACATAGCAAGTTTCATAAATTTTGGTCAAGTCAATTCAAATAAATATCCCTAATTTCAAAAGCTCATTAAATATGCAAATTAAGAGTTTGTTGAAGTAAAAATGCTTAATGACTTTCAATAATGCTAAATGATAGTATCTTCAATATACATAGCAAGTTTTGTCAATTTTGATCAAGTCAAATCAGATATACCCCTCGTTAAGAAAGTTCATTGAATATGCAAATTATCCATTATCTTTTATGTCACAACTTAAGGCCATCGTCTGGGCTAATGTCGGTCAAAATGCTCAAAAAATCAAATTTTATTTTTTTCCTTCATTGTCACCCTCGACATGTATACTTTCAAATAAGCTATATCATTCTTCAAAAAATATTAACTAAAATCGAGAAAAATCGCGTTTTTTTCCCACTGACCCCTGGTCAAATTTTATTTAGTCAAATTATATATTCAAAACAGGTAAATCGCTATTTTTGGTTGCCTAAAAACTTTGTTGAGTTATGGCATCATGTATGAAGTAGTGACCATTTGCTTGCTTATTGAAGCAGCTTTTTCAGAGGTAAAAATATGGCGTTGTGGAAATTGTGAGTTTGAGACTAATTGCAGTCTAAAAAAGCCAGATCAATGAGTAATCGGGAAGAAATTTGCAACAAATGATTCTGTTTTATATTTTGTGTGGATATTACTGTAAGGCATATGAAGATTTTCATTCAGGTGTAGCAATTAAACCAGAAAACAAATCATATTAGACGTTATGGTGTCCATATACATAACAAGTAAAGAATCTCACATGAATTTCATTATGCTGATTATAAAATCAATGTGTTTTTGATAATTAACAGTTCATTTTCACTTAGAAAGCAATTACAACCAGGCTTTTGTAAATAGAATTCTAACTGACAATTTAAACTTGTCCAATACCCTATTTTGAGGTCGTAAACTTTGCATGAAGTATGAGTATCACCTTTATGTTGTAAACATTTCAATCCAATATTCCTAACAATTGTGTTTTGTACTGCATTCGTTTCTTGTGGCAGTAATAACTCTTGAAAGAATGGTTGGAATGCAATGAAAATCAGCCAACATATGTGAAATTAAATACTTTACAAAATAAACCTCAATAAACAAGGTCATCCAATCATGTCATAGTAGAAACTTGACGGAAAGTTCTGAAATTTATTAATTTTTCAATCTTACCGAGATGACTATGATTTAATTTATATTGACATCTTATACAGTCATAGATTTAGGTTCATATTGTAATACGTATACATCTGAATGCTACAGAAAAAATTCGGTTGTTGTATGACTTTTCGCTCAATAGATATCTTTGCCACAAATTTCCTCATATTTTTAACCCTGAAATTGTAGCCATGGCAACCGAATATCCGGTTTTCCCCCTGCACTGCATCTTACCATCTACTGCAACAAAAAGATGACAAACTCTGAAAACAAGGTACTACACGGTTAGTGTTTTAAAATAGCCCCTACAATAGCCTTAATATCTCTCACAGCTGGTATATCTTGGTGATCAACATTTGTAGCAAATCTGATAAAATTGTGTGCAGTCGTTGTTAATATATATCCGATTTTTCTAAAATAATTAATTATGCAAATGAGCATAAATTTAGGAAGCCACGCCCACCAAAAACAAGTCAGTTCTTGCTATTTGTAAACGGAATGTATGTACCAGATTTAATTCTGATCTTATGAGCCGTTTTTGAGATATCGAGGACACAGACAGACAGACAGACAGACAAACAGACACAGACATCGCTGCGACATATGCTCACGTGTGTGAACACGGGAGCAAAAAATATGAAAGAGATATATCTATAGGCAACTGAGAAAGAGACCGAATGGGTTTCTTAACGTGGGGTCAAGGTGTCACGGTTGTCTCAGACACACTCGATCACGCCCACGTCTCGCAATGGTTTTTTTAAAATTAACAGCCTATTTGTTAATGTTCATACTATCAGACAAATTCTATATAGACACAAAAAACATTAAAGCACATACAAGACGAGATAAGCGATGTGTGAAGCCTCTTTCCCTTTATTATGATACGATTCATAAGTGAAGTTGAACATCTTTGCATGAGATGAGTGGCAACCCCGGTCACCTGGGCGTCACAAAAAACTCGCTCTAATGTTTCAGATATCTCACTCGTATACATTTTCAAAGATATGAGTAGGACCCCGTCACCTGTGTGTATGGTCACTTGTGTGTTTGAGAAATTTCACTTGTATGCGTCGCTGTTTCAACGCATGCGCATTCAATCTCGGTGATGTATGAATGTTCGAAGCTCACGTGTGTCGCGAACTCACTCGTGTGTTTTAGAAATCTCAACCGTACACGCCGTTGTTACAACGCATGTACGGTGTATTTTTGTGATACGTATCGTCGCCAACGTTGACAGTATGCAGTATTTATGGGAATGTGTTTGTGTATAAGTATACTATCTTGACCTTTCACAAATGTCTTCTGCATGTCCTGTACTAAATGTATATGAGCTCTCTCGTGTAATATATATATATATATATATATATATATATATATATATATATATTTATATATATATATATATATATATATATATATATATTGTATACATGTATGTCCGTATGTATATACATGCAAAAACATGTGTATGTATGTATGTATGTATGTATGTATGTATGAATGTATGTATGTATGTATGTATGTATGTATGTATGTATACATCAATTGTATGTGTACGTGTTTTGTGTGTGTGTGTACGTATCCATGCAGAGACTATGATGTGTGTACATGTAAATATGTGCGCTTATACGTTTTAAAGGACATTGCATTCGGCGTCCCATGTATGGGCGCTTAAACGTTTTTAAAGATGTAAACTAATCATTTTACATTCTGCGCCTCATAATACATACATAAACAGACGGACAGACAGACAGAAGGACAGAGAGAAGAACAAACGTATAGACATACAGGCGCGCAGATAGACAAGTAGACAGACATTGGCTTTGAAAATTTTTTGATAAGCTTCCCTAGTCACATACATTTAAATAATTATTATATTAAATAACGTCAAAAGATAAAATGTTGCAAAGCTACAAAACATGAACGATCAATGAACTTACATGAACCAGCAGTGAAAGCAGAGTAATGTCATAACACTTACTTTCTTCAGAACCAACAGCTGCACGACAGGCTTTGTATTCATCTTCTGATATTTCCAGATTTAGTGGGATGTCTTTGGTACCAACAGTTTCCAGAATTTCATCGGTAATTACTGCTTTCTTGAATACTGCACACAAATTGCCACGTTGGTACTCATCCCACAGTCGGTCTGATGCTTCGACCGTGGCGCAGTCCACGATAAATTCCAAACAGGAATGTTCTACTCTTTCGCAAGTGATGTCTTCGATACCCTCCACATAGGCCTTAGCGGTGGGAACATCATCCCAACTATATATCTGCGACTGCATAGCTAAATTGAGAATAAACTTTGCTTGTTTTTCGGACATTGTTGCTGTTACTAGTGATTCGATGCCACTGCCAAAATGTACGATTAGCGAAAGTTCGGCTGTTGAGAGGAAATAGAAAATACGATGAAAACATTCCATCGAAAATCAATATGTGCAATTCATAGTAGGGCAATGTGGTATTGAGTTTTCAAGAAAAAGTCTAAACAAGATTAATTTACTACATTGCAAGTGATGCCTTCTATGCCCTCGATGTGAGCCTTAGCATTCGGGACATCATCCCAACAATTTATCTTGGACTGCCTTGTTGATTGGGGAGAAACCAAGCCTGCTGTTGGCACACTTTCTTTGTAATATTTACTTCAAAACCTTTAGCGAAATCAACCTTTATGGAAACATTAGCTGTTGAAAAGAAATGTTTAAAACATCTGTGTAAACATACCGCGGAGAATCCGTGTCTGCAATTTAATGGATGGCAATGCGATATTGTTTATTAACGATGAATGAATAAGGGAGATATCGTTTACGAACCGGGGTTCAAAGAATCTCAGAGGGTCAATCGAAAAACAATGAACCGTAAATAAAGTTAAAAATGATAAAAAGCAAGGGCTAAAGATAAGATTTGTATATGATAAATGTTCCTAGTATCAAAAAATATTGATATTTAATCCAATTTTTAGATGTTTTCCCATCAGATCGCCCATGATCGAGCATTTATGAGTAGGGATTACGTTTACAACACACGCATACAGTATCCAACGATAACATACAATTTTTGTCTACATTCTCATACACTCAATTAAACACGTAACTGTTATCATTACAAAATTCGTTTTATTTGCATCGATTGTCAACGGCACACTTTAGATTTTTATTGACAGTGTCCTGTCTCAATACACTTCGACCAAAATCAAAATCAACACGCCATTCAAGACGTTTCAATAATTGGGATTGTCAAAAGAACTAAACAAGATGACGTGCTTCGCGGGAAAATAGAGTTTATATGGATTTCAAAGTTTGGGACATTATTACAAAAGGTCCTCAACATTCTGATCTAATTGTGCTTGAGATACATTTTAAATAATTCAATAGTTCAAACCGCTACTATAAATGACCAGTAGCGCCAATTTTCAATTGCCATCATCATCATTAACGGTAAGAATACTCTGCACCTATTGTAATTTGGAACTCACCAAGCTTATAAAATAAGTACAAATTTGATAAAGATGAACACGATTCTTATTTTGTACTGTTTTTTTTCTGTATTTTTCTTCTGTGGACAAATTTTCACCTGATGAAGTCCTACTTTTAGGACGAAACGTTGTGTTGCCATTATCAGGCAATAGACTGAAAATCTATGACCAGTTTAGAAGACGTGTGTAAATATATTCATCTGCTATTACCTAGCCACAATACGAACAACACAGGGAATATATATTTAGATTAATAGATGTACACACTATCACAGAAGGAGCTTACGTGATTGGTGTCGGCAGGCTCTAAATGTTTATGTTGGCTAGACGGGGCTACCAAAATGTTTCTAACCAACTGAGGGGGACTCTGAAAATTTTGGCTAACGTCGTGGGGTCTAGGAAAGAAAGCCGATGAAATTTTTTTTCTCATCCGTCCCCCTGCCGTTAATAATGCACGTTCCGTAATAGCGATCAATATCAAGTAGATAGATTGTCTCCCACTTTAAAAGTTCTTACAAGCTTCTGCGAATCGCGTTCACTCCATAAATGCGCAATTGCATCACAAAGAGTCTCCACCGGACAATCGAAGCGCAGATATCGAGCTGTAAACAACTCAATGGAGACGGCGTAGCGTTTAACATAAAACGTAACATTTTACACAATCACCGGCCTGAAGTAATCTCGGGTTAGTTGGCATGTGGTTACCAAGCAATGCAACTTGTCAAATGGAACGAGCACGCGCAGCCGCAGACGGCACAACCTCCACCATTGAAAAGAGTTCAAATATTAATCACTGTTAGAATGTGACGATTTGTGTCACGTTTTGTGACTTCTATTTCAAAACATCTTGGTTTTTATAAACATTTTCGCCGTATTTAAACCACTTAATGTTGCATCTCCCGGCTATACTGTGTAAGCAAACTGCGTTGTACATTAATTTTACTTTATACAGTACCTTCTGCCTTCCTTGTCCGATGACCGTGCCTTTCAAGGAATTTGACCACTTTTTTCTTCAAAGTATATTGTCCCATACAACCAAACAGGTTCAGTAATAGATCTAGGTTAGATTTTGAAATAAACTCTTTGTTCTTCAATTCCATAAATACGTCACCGGCACTCTTAAGTGTACTAAGAGTCTTCTTATTAAGGTGTTTTTCATGCAGTAGTTGTTTCATACTCAGATTGTCATCTTCCGTTAGTTCTTTGTCCAGTTCAAAGAAAAGCCTGTTCAGTGGATCGATAGATGACACTGCATCACCATCTTTGGCCGCCATTGGACGTTTTACTGGTGACTGTGTTAGGCAGCTTTTGAAAAAAATCCTGTTTGGTTTCACGTTAGAAACTACGCTGTACTTAAGGTTTAAAAGACCGTTTAGTGATACGGTTATACAGTACTGTGTACTCGATACCTTTGACAAAGTGGCGTTACTTCACAATTGCATTTACTTAGGAGTGCTCTAACGAACGTGTACTCAGGGTCAAAAGGCGTTATTCATATAATTTATAGGGTATAAACACCCTCGCCGGTGCGTGTTTTTGTTGACTTTGTTAAAGTGTTTTGTTGACTTTGTTAAAGTTAATCTGGTGATAGTCTGGTGACAGCATCTACAGTTTAGCTATTTACCCTTACTTGCTTTGGTGCATAAGGCAATCACTATCATTTGTAAAACATAAAACCGTTGACATAGTAAAGGAAAATAAGACGTTTATATTATCAAAGCGTTCTTTTCTCGACAGATAAGGGACGTACGTGATGAGCCAGGGACTCGAAGACGGAGTGGAATGATTTAGATATCCGGCTAAAAGGCTATTAATGGTATCGGTAACACAGCAACTCTTGAGTTTATTGACTAACGTAATAAATTACAGTGCTTTGATATTCTTTTAGGGCCTATCATAAAGAACAAATGCACAAAGACAGGAATTGACGCAGAAGAGGAGTTTCGCCCGCCTCACTCCGAAGTCCAGCTATGTAAACGAAGTTAGATGTAACATTCGTGAATTTGCTGTCCCGTATGTTGACTTTATAGCACCCTTCAGCATCCTGATGTTTTAATCATGTGCGTAACGTTGGTAAGATTTTGCTCATGTCATAATTTGGCTTTTGTTAATAGGATGTGGATGCAGAGAAGACATTTCGATTTTAAATTAATTCATTTGGCATTCTACGATAGAGTGACAAAAATAAATGATAATTAGAAAATGCAATTTGTTATATGCAAGGCATGGATCCATTGTGCGACAAATCCACAAAACATAAATATTTCAAGTAGCCTAAAAGTATTGGTACGCTGAAAAACAGCCATGTAGAGCCATAAAGCCCGCCCTCACGCTCAGACAGTATAATTCTTTTGTTTACTACCATTGGCTTTGCCGCCATTTCTGTTTACAGTTGTAACACTGCACTGCACACTGTACGGACGATGTTCCAGTGAAATCAGCCGATTCCCTATGTGTTTGCTGAATAACTGTTCAGAGGTTTTCAGTAGAGTCTTGCAAAGAAATAAGAACTCTTTTATTTATACTGTTATGAAGCCGTTTATATATATTTTCAGTCAGTAATTTGACGTTTTGATGCATACTTGCCAAATCCATGTGACAGACAGTTCGATAAGTTACCGCCAATATACATGCGTTATGCAATTCAGCATACAACGCGGAAAACGGTCAATCTATGAATGCTGAGAGAAACTCTGCTATATCAGTGAATTTAGACTTTATATTTGAGAGATCTACCGGGTACTAAACGCGGATCAGTTTACTGATGTTTATGAGGAAGTTTTGTACGGCCACTCAAGTTTAGGCCTATGTTGTGCTTAGTTGTCTGTACTGGTTGTATACGTTTAATGTTACTGTTTACAGATCGAATAAAAACCAATTATACGGTTTTCAAGACTCTGCTGCCTGTTTTCGTGTTCACATTCCCTGAGGGTCACATTTATTTGCTGCTAACCAGGCTCCTAGGGAGCGTAGATTCACCGTTCATGATGTCAGAAACTGATACAAAGAGTAAAGCAAAGGAAGCCAAGAAGGAGAGAAGAAATGCTAAAGCATCACTGACTCGTCATGGTAAGGGCCTTAACATTATGACAGACAGTAACCGTCCCAAAAATGAAGTTGAGCAGTCACTGCAAAGACTTGTAAATGCATATGATGATCTGGTTCAGAAACACGAGGAGTATATTCAATACATTGAAAATGATGAGGAATTTGAACGTCAAGAAGCCTGGATTGAAGACTGCCAACAAAACTTCATCAGTCTGAAAAGTAGAGCCATAGATTACATGAAAGAAAGTGAAGCCCCAGTGAAAACTGATAGTTCAGAAAGTAATACAGGAGAGCCAGTAGCAACAATGAGAATGACAGTACAGATGAAACTCATGAAATTAATACTGCTGATGTGTCAAGTCCAGCAATCAATGGTTCTGTACAAGATGTTGTAAACCTAGTTACACTACATACTGAGCCTGTGCAACAGAATACAGATTCCAGTCTGCCTTGCAGCTTTAAGATGGAAAAGCCAAAACTCTCAAAGTTTTCGGTGATGTTAGAGAATATTTCACATTCAAGACAGATTTCAAACATATGGTCAACACAAGATACAGTAAACGTGATGTTTTGGCACTCCTGCGCACTTGCCGCAAGGTAAACCACTTGATTTGATCAAAGGTTTAGGCACAGATTATGATGTTGCATGAGCATATCTTGACTCAATCTATGGTGATCCTAGATTTGTAGCAGATATTATTATGCAAGATATTGTGAAGTTCAAACCATTAAAGTGTGAGGAAGATGGCCGCTTCTGTGACTTGGTACACCTGGTACGACGTAGTTATAATGTTCTGAAAGAAGTAGGTCAACCACATGATATGGACAATAATCATGTTTTGGCTATGATAGATAAGAAAATGAGTGCCGATGACAGAAAAGTTTGGTTCCGTTTGCTAGAAACAGAAAACCAGTCTGCAACAATGGAAGCTCTGATGGCCTGGATGACTCAAGAAATGAAATCCCGTATGAGAGCAGCAGCACCATTACGTTCAAACCACACGTACACAAGCAGTTAACTACGTATCAGATGGCAACAGTAGCAGAAGTTCACTACATTATCAGTGTTGGATATGTCAGTCATCTAATCATTGGGTAGACCAATGTCGTAAGTTGATAGCGATGTCTCCGCAAGCGCACTTAGAGAAAATAATGGATGGTCATGCATGCTTCAGTTGTCTAAAGAAAGCAGGGAAAAACCACAGTGCGAAGACATGTACTAGAAAACGTCACTGTCAGGAGATGACCAATGGTATGCCGTGTAACCTGTTCCACCATCCGCTTCTACACTCTTCTACAGGCACTGATACCACTGTAAGATCAGAGAACAATTCAGTTGGCGTAGCAACCATATACAGCAAAGGGACACTACTGCCAGTTGTTTCAGTAAACATTGTCAGTAACCATGGTAGACAGCAGCCTGCCAATGTACTCCCAGATTCTGTTGCACAGATCAGCCTGATAAGGACATCCCTCTCAGAAAGTCTACTACTCAGAGGTAAAACTGTCAGTACTACTTTTACAAAGGTTGGAGGTGAAGAAGAAGAACTCTGCACGAAAAAAAATGTTGTTCCTGTCCGCCCTGTAAACAAGAAGCAGATGTTCACAGTTAAAGCAGTTGGCATCCCCTCCATCGGTGATGACATATCTGAAGTCAGTGTTATGGAAATGTCAAAGCAACTGAACATTAAGCCAAATGACATTCACCGAGGAAGTGGTTCAGTAGACCTGTTAATCGGCATTGATCATGCAAAAATGCATGCTGGAGAAACCGTTGAAGTAGGTAACTTGATAGCCCGTCATTCACCACTACGCTGGGTAGTATTTGGAGCATTCACTAAAGAGCAGTCTCAAAACTGCCAAGTACTGCATATTAAGTATTTACCGTCTGTTGACTTGACTGATTTCTGCAGGAGTCAGGTCATCAGTCTGGACAACTGAGACAATGGGAGCTACTGCTAAGTCGTGTGCCTGTACGCCTGATGACCTGACTCCTGCAGAAGCAGATGAAGCCAGAATTATTGATGAAAGCTGTACTAAAGTTTGAAACTGGTGGCTCATACCGTACCCTTGGCGAAAGGATCCAAGTCCGTTACCTGACAACAGTGTCTAAGCTGAGAAGAAATTGTATGCAACTGAAAGACGTTTAATGAGAAATCCTGATCACGCAGAAGCATACAGCAGTCCGATTAAAGAAATGGTAGAAATGCTGTTTGCCAGAAAATTATAAGATGAAGAATCAGAGTCGTACCAAGGTCCTGTACACTACATTGCTCACTATGAAGTCCTGAAACCAGAGAAGAAAAGTACACCTCTTCGTATTGTTTTCAAGTCATCAGCTATGTTCCAAGGATACTGTTTGAATGACTGCTGGATGAAAGGTCCAGATCTGCTGAATAACTGTTTAGAGTAATACTGAGATTCCGTGAAAATGAAACAGCGGTCATTGGTAACATATCTAAGATGTACCACAGAATCCTGATACCAGAGAGAGATCAGCATGTACAGATTTATATGGAGAGATCTTGATGTCAGTAAGAAACCTGAAGTTTATATGAAAACCGTTCTCACGTTTTGAGATAAACCTGCACCAGCCATGATTCAGACAGCACTGAAACGTACAGCTGAAGAAGGAAAAAAACTGTACCCCAAAGCAGCACGCACGCTGAAGGAAAATACATACATGGATGATATCTGTGATTCAGTCAGCAATGTAAACCAAGCCCAGAAACTGACAAAGCAGATAGACACAGTCCTGGCTGAAGGTGGATTTAAAGTGAAAGGTTGGGCGTCAGACAAGTCACTGAATGAAGAAACACCAGATTCAGACAGAGTAGAACGGAAATTTCTCCCAAATGTAGCAGACGAGAAAGTATGAGGAACAGTATGGGAGCCTGAAGAAGATGTTCTCAGTTTCAAAGTCAGTATGAACTTAGACAGATATGTAGCAATCCAAGGAGAGTCTGACACTGACCAAGAGAAGAGTTCTTAGTCAAGTTGCATGCATTTGTGACCCCATAGGCTTTGCAACAGCATTCCTGATCCAAGCAAAGATAGGTATGCAGCATTTATGGTTACAAGGCATAGTCTGGGACCAAGAATTATCTCAGCCAATGCAACATCAGTGGATGAAGCTATTTCAAGAAATGAGTGAACTGAACAATGTAAGCTTCAGCAGATGTCTCACACCAGCTGATGCCACCGGAGATTCGATTCTGTGTATAATTTCTGATGCATCTGAAGAAGCCTTCGGAGTCTGTGCCTATTTCAGATGGCAACTGATTGATGGTACATATGATGCCAAATTCATTGCAGCAAAATCATGGGTAGCACCGTTGAAGAAACTTACAACTCTGAGACTTGAACTATAAGCAATAGTCATAACAAGTCGCTTGTATAAGACAATCACTGAGGAAACAAGATTTCAGATCAGTAAGCCGATATTTCTGACAGATAGCAGCATATTATTGGCATGGATTCAGAAACCAACAAGAAGATTCAAGCCATTTGTATCTAACAGGGTTGACAAAATCCAGAGCACTACAGATCCTTCACATTGGCTACACAAACTAGGAGAATTCAATGTTGCTGATGATGTGTCACGTGTTATATCTGTCAAGCAGTTAACTGAACGTTGGCAACATGGCCCAGAGTTCCTGTATTCACCCAAGTCTAAATGGCCACAAGATGTTTCCTGTCCAGACCAAACTGAGCTTGACAAAGAAGAACGTAAAACTCAGCAGATTCTTGTCACACAAGAGAGCCCAGAAATTCTCGATTGTACTAGATTTTTGTCATGGATGAAACTGATCAGAGTAACTGCATATATCCTAAGATTTATCGACAATCTACAGGACAAGCAACAAAACAGAGCACCGATGAAACAAGTCCACCGTCACCGAATGAACTCAAGGATGCAGAAAAATACTGGATAACCAGAACACAGAGAAGTCTCCATGAACGCCTTGCTACTGGAGAATTCAAGACACTGAGTCCATTCACAGATACAGAAATAATCAGAGTTGGAGGTCGAGTAAATGCTTCGTTCATGTCATATGAGACCAGTCATCCTGCTTTGTTACAGTTCCGACACCATGTATCACTACTGATTATGTAACACATGCACCAGTTCGGACACTGACATTGCAGCTACAGTAGCGAAAGCTAGAAAGAAAAACTGGATCTTGAAAGCCCACACACTAGCCATAACTATAAAGTCCAGATGTGTATTCTGCAGAGAAAGAGACAAGAAAACTGAAACACAGTTCATGGGAGATCTACCACAGCAAAGATTGGCACCGTATACACCGCCCTTCTATTACACATCTTGTGATTACTTTGGACCGTATAAAGTAAAGATCAGCCACAATAAGACCACCAAGCATTATGGAGTGATCTTCACTTGTCTTAACACCAGAGCCGTTCACCTAGAACTAGCTGCAGATTACTCAACTATGGAGTTTATGCAAGTACTTTGCCGGTTTTTCGCGATCAGAGGATATCCAGCAATGATGACCAGTGATAATGGAAGTCAGTTAGTAGGAGCAGAACAAGAACTCAGACGTATAGTGCAAGGATGGGATAAAGAGAAGTTACAAGAGTTCAGTGCAGATAAAGGCATGAAATGGAAATCTACCATGCCTGCAGCCCCACACCAGAATGGATGTGCAGAATCACTCGTAAAGACATGCAAAGCAGCATTAAAACAGTCAATTGGAGAGCAAGTTCTGACACCATTCGAGTTGTACACGGTACTACTTGAAGTAGGAAATCACGTCAACCAGACACCAATAGGATAATTCCAAATGATCAAGATGATGGAGCATATTTATGCCCAAATGATATCCTGTTAGGTCGAGCATCGACAGCCATACCGCACGACCATTTCGAGAGACAAAGAACCGAAGACACCGTGTAGAATTTATGCAGAAGATCATAGATTCATTTTGGGAGTGATTGAGTAGAGATGTATTACCGCATTTGGTACCGGGCAGAAAATGGAAAGTAGAAAGACGCAATGTACAAGTCAACGACATTGTAATACTATCTGACTCTAATGCAATCCAAGGTAAATGGCATATTGATCGTATTCTTGAAGTTTACCCTGTACAAGATGGTAAAGTACGTAATGTGCAGGTCAAAACAGCCACAGGAATTTACAAGAGACCAGTCACGAAGATTGCAGTTATTTACCCAGCGGAAGGTTATTAGGATAAGCCCAATTGCCTCATCGAAGAGGTGAAAAATGGTACGCTGAGAAACAGCCATGTAGGGACATGAAGCCCGCCCTCACTCTCAGACAGTATAATTCTTTTGTTTACTACTATTTGCTTTGCTGCCATCTCTGTTTACAGTTGTAACACTGCACTGTACACTGTACGGACGATGTTCCAGTGAAATCAGCCGATTTCCTGTCTGTTTGCTGAATAACTGTTCAGAGGTTGTCAGTAGAGTCTTGCAAAGAAATAAGAACTCTTTTATTTATACTGTTATGAAGCCGTTTATATATTTTCAGGCAGTAGTTTGACGTTTTGATGCAGACTTGCCAATACCATGTGACAGACAGTTCAGTGAGTTACATCCAATATACATGTGTCATGCAATTCAGCATACAACGCGGAAAACGGACAATCTATGAATGCTGAGAGAAACTCTGTTATATCAGTGAATTTAGACTTTCGAGAGATTTACCGAACACTAAACGCGGATCAGTTTACTGATGTTTATGAGGATGTTTTGTACGGCCACTCAAGTTTAGGCCTAACGTTGTGCTTAGTTGTCGGTTTAAACGGAAACTTACTGGTTGTATACGTTGACTGTTTACAGATCGAATAAAAAGCAATTATACGGTTTTCAAGACTCTCCTGCCTGTTTTCATGTTCACATTCCCTGAGGGGCACAAGTATATATTTATAAGAATGATGTGAAATTGTCCGATTGCCATAAAATACCTGATATGTTGTACATACTGTAGTTGTTGAGGTTCATTAAAGGCATACAGTCACCTGTAATCTAAAAATGCCCATATATGGTCAAAGGGGCGTTCCTTGGTATTCAAAATGCCCGTGTGATGGCGCTGTTTTTAAAAAGCGGCCACCAGCTTAAAATCTATAATTGGTTAGATTTTCTCTTTCCATGGTAACTGTGGCAAAATTGGAACAGGTGACAGTATACCTTTAAGGGTGATCGAGTCACTTGCTACGTCATCATAGCTGCAAACAATAGAACGCTCACTCTATAACGCGCTCGTCCACTGTAGGGGACCGTGCTCACTGTAAAAATTACACCGTGGTTTTGATGGCAACCTATCTTCATACAACTTATTGTCAGAGCTTTTAGCATGAAAACGGACGTTGTTAGCGATCATTATATTATCTTCGGGCTGTAAGTTTTAAATGTTTGAATGTCGATATATTTACCAAGTATTTAAAAATCCCAGCAAAATAATGTGAAAAGGACATATTTCTCATCAAATTGTGCTTTTTTCCCATTTTACATATGGGGAGGGGGTGATGTTAAGCGATGTAGAATTGCAAATAGGCTGGTGTCCCATATTTTCATTTGATGCATACAATATGCAATACTTGAACAATAATTTATGTGAAAGTAAACAAAATTGTAGGATTGGATATCTAAATAATTCTACAAAGTATGGATAAGGCGTGGTCATTACTTTTAAGTTTGCAAAAGCTTTAACTGTTGTTTTGGAAGCCCCGAGAAGTGATAATTTAAATTCGTATGCACATTTTTGAGCGGAAAAATAACTAAAACTTTCATTTATTATTCAATGTGGTTCACATGCAAATTAAACAAGTGCAGCATTTCAAGAAAGGAACTGTAAGTTAATATATCGGGTTAGGCAACGCTTACTGTAGATTCATAATTTCTGTCATTCGAATGGAGAGGGTGTTTTTCAGATCCTTCTAGCTGTCAAATTAATCTGGTGACATTTTGATTTCTTTATCGTAATCTCATCCCCACATATAAGTCTTACTACCAGAGAAAAATAACGAATTTTTTTTGAAAAAAAAAATTGTGTCTAGATCACCCTTCAATTAGGTAAAAAGTTAATATAAGGTCGTCACAGCATGTTTTTACGATTTATTTTCCAAATTGGTCGATATATAAAGTGAACCAAATCTCCTCAATCAATTTTAGTTTGTTTTAAAACAGTTATGCGCCTAATCGATGGGTCGAATATGTCGTTAAATGAATACCCGTTCGTGGTACCATATGCAGTGGATTACCAGAGCTGCACACGTTGAAGTGGATGAGATGTGTGAAAATGCCAAAGATCTTCAAAGGTCATCTCAAGAGTAGAAACACATCGTGATCAGACAATATAACATATACATGAAATGTCGAAACATCTGGTCCTGTTTGTTAGCCCACTGAGAATTTGATATATGCATTAGTTCTGAAGTACATCAGTCGTTTGAGCGACCTCCGTTATGTGTTGCTACTGTACAATAGTTTCTGAGATACTTGCATGTGAAAGTATTTCAAGGATCTTAACCCCTTGACTACCAAGGATCTTAATTAAGATCACTCCAAAATTTGTTTATATTATAACCGTACTGGGTCATTTGGCAGAAATGGTTTCAGTTGATAATCGATCGACACTTTACAAAAACATCTACACGTTAAGTATTATTTTGCAGCGAAGCTATGAAATCGCATAATAAGATGGTGATCACCGGATGCAAACGTGAAGATCGACCAGCTGATTGCAATCGCCGGGACAGGTCTATATGCCCCTTGAAAAGTAACTGTCAAGTCAAAGGTGTCATTTAGAAGGCCAAGTTATCAACAGGAGTCATTAAGCAGAAGATTTACATCGGCCCAACTGATAATACCTGCAATACGCACTTCACTTATCACATGCAATCGTTCCGTAACAGCGAATACAGGAACAGCACAGTGTTATCAACGTTTAGTTGGTCTTTAAAAGACAAGGACCATGTCTTCGACGACTCGTAGTCAATTATTGACAAGGCATAGAGTTACTCGAACAAAAGCAAGTGATGTAATCTTTGTATATTAGAAAAGCTGCACATTATCAATGCTGACAAATCTACGCTGTTAAGCGAAAGCTCTGAGCTGTTTCAAAATGTCGCCACCAAAATAGAAATATTAGTTATTAAATTTTAACACCACCTGGGAACAGAATGGTACGTCCCTACTATATAAATGAGATGACAGAAATATTAAAGAGACATCAAATCAGGTCCAATAATCATTATCATTCAAGGTAACTATGAAATTTACCAGGTCCAAGGAACATATTGAAAATGACAAAGGCAATGGGGTCATCTTGAACCACAAAATAGTGGTGGTACCAGGTGTTCGGAATGGGTAAGCGTACCCTGCCAGGTAGCTGCACCAGTCAAGATTGACCCAAAGCGACAAATCCATTGTTATTTGTTGAATTCATCAAATTACTTTTGTGAGTCAAAATTTGGTATGTTGTCACTCATCATTCCAGAAACAGACAGGTCACATTTTGATACAACATCATCTAACTACCGTAGAACTTCTTAAATGATTTCACTAATCTTCTTTCTGAGAATCCTTACCTAACTAACTTTTGAGCTAATAGGCTGTGTCTAACTCGAAAGTCTTCATATGAATTGCATGCTCTACTGTATCTCAGGAGTTGTGAAATATACACACCATAAGCTCGAGATGATGGTATATTGCTCAACAAAAAGGGAAAGTTTATGATTTCAAAATTGAAATCGTCTCTTTTGTCATACAGCTTAGTATATAGTGTATTTTGTCTATTTTCAAAAAAATACGTCTAGGTATGATGCTGAGTCCACACTTTCAGTTGTTTCTTTTATTTCTAAATCACCTGGGTAGAAGTGGTGTAGATAATTGGATACACCAGGATTGTTTAAACTGATGAGATCATCAATATATCTGTGGGTGTTGTTAAATCGCTTGGCAATCCTTTTACACCCAGATTTCTGAAGTGATTGCATGAACTCTGTGTCATACGAATACAAAAATAAGTCTGCAAGAAGTGGGGAGTTCTGTCTGAAGATTATAGGATGCATAAAACTTCAGTAACAGATCTTATTACCGTGTCCTTAAAGTAATTTGTTTTATTATTTAATACGCTCTTCTTTTCGCGTTGAACATATGTACAACGTGTCACTATACGCTTTAGAAAAAACTAAACTCACGTTTGTACTCGGTATACGATGTGTGCCATGATCGACGAAGGCCTAATTTGCGAAAGACGGTAGGGTTTTGTACCGTAGTCTGGCTTGAAACAACTACTCAGGAATTCGATGATGTCATGCTGGGACTGTCTGTCCCTTGCTAGGAGTGTACCTTGGACCACTGATCACTATCGCGCTGTAAACCTAAGGCATGATCTACATAGAAACATAACAAGGGAGACAGTATACTACTTCCTTGTGCTAGTTTGTCTGAGGACAAATGTAGAGGGAGTTAACCGACGACAACCCCAATTGGAAGAATAGTCAAATGGCCTGCGTTTCCGCTTGGAAGCAACAATATGCACAGGGTGGGGAGAAGGTGCTGTTAGTCTGTGCACCTGCTCCAGTCAACAGTGACAACATTGGTTCTACTTCCATAGTACCCATCTCATGTGCTCGCAATATCAGCATGA
>LD345688.1:0-21164 GCA_001465055.1 Ptychodera flava
TATATTAATGCTCAAATTGTTTCAGAATAGGTCAATAAGAAAGAAAATTGAGGGAAACATAAGTTACACAATTATGGTTGTTGGGGATGTGTTGACAGACTCTCAATTCCTACGTGACAGGTGTGTGACTCTGAATGCTCTAAATGCAAATCAATACAACAAGATTCCCATGTCAATGCTCAAAATGATTCCCAATATGTCACCAGGAAAGAAAATGAAGATAAACATTTATAGATAATTCCATGCTAGCGGTTGGAGATGTGTTGAGAGCCTTTTCATTCCCATGTGACAGGTGTGCAACTCCAAATTTTCTAAATGTCAATGGATATCATAAAATGTCAATGTCAATGCTCAAATACAATATGTCACCAAGGAATAACATGAAGGAAAACATTGATAAGCAAAACCATTATTATGAATAGAGATATGTTGCGAATCTCTACATTTCCACGGAAAATAAATGAGATATGGATAAGTCATAGTCATAGTGCTGCAACAGTTGTTGCGTCTTATTCCCTTCTGTTACAAGTCTATCACAAATGACAAAAAAAATGATACTCACTCTGTGCTCATGCACTTTCTCTATTAACAAATGTGGTGGTTTCAATCGGATTCGAACTCACAACGTACGGTACCCTGTCACCTAGCGGAGAAGACTGTACAGTTGTATGCAGTATAGATATATGTACGAACAGCAATAGTTATTTGAGGGAAGCGCTTGCGCAAAAGCCTGGCCTATGACCTTTGATCTCATATTCCGTGACTAAACGTGAGCATTCCCACATGACACATTCCATTTCCCAGGTGACAGGCTCCCTGTCGCGCGCACTACCCCTATCGAGACATCAGTAGTCTGGTTCCCTGACCAATTTCCCCGGTAGAGGGCGTGGGGAGATAAAGGGTCAGGTACCGGGTAGCCCCACTTATGGAGTTCGCGCGCACCCGGAGACTGTCATGTGGGAAAATTTTGACAGGTCACGTACATACACTTCCGCATTGCGACGAAGGCCCTCTGTATGATCTCTGTACTTACTAACGTTTATAATCAAACCGGCGGGTGGCAATATATAGGAAATCATGGAAATCAGGCTATGTGAAATGTATATTTTGTTTTGAAACGAGCATTTAAACGTAGGGTTTGTGCGAGGTCGTCGGCGATTGAAATACGCAGTTAAAGAGTGTCGAGGAGTTCAATTTTTCGAGAGAGGGCCGCGGTAACGCCGGTTAGCCAGATCATGGTCGACAAAACAGTGATGCTAAAATATTTTATGTAGCGTTGTCCGAGCCCCCTTATACTGCAAAATGTTACCATACAAATGCCAACATGTCAACAGAGGGGGAATCCCTCTATCTGGATGAAACACTGCACGCCTTGCTTTACATTACATGGAGATCAGCTGGTAAATCAGGATTGGCCCGATTGTACAGCAAATGCGTAGTTTATCTTTTACCCCTTCATCAGGAGTTAAAAGTCTGAGAAAGTTAGTATGTGGTCTTGTCCGTAAACTCTAATATACTGACAAAAGTTTTGCCTATTTTGTTACATCTATGTCTCATTGATGGACATCAGCCATATTTGTTTCACATTCTCATTTTATCTTTAACAAGGAATCATCCTCTATACTAATCGCTATTTATTTGATAATTTTACTTGTGTGTTACAGAAACCGACAGTTGGCAATTTGATAGCTGATACACAAATATACTATTAATAGAATACTGATGGTAGTGATTTATCAATTGGTCAAATCACCCGAAAATGAATTACAGAATGTGAAAGAAGTCATAATCCTTTACGTATGATATCATGATTTATGTATGATTGACAAATAACACTGGAATTATGACAACACACAATATGATACCTTTCATAGATTTTATTAGTATGAATAATGTAACAATACTCAATATATTTTTCACTCGTACAAAATTGTAAGTTAAAAAGTTAACGTGGAACAAGCAGTGATAAAAAAGTTTTCACCTAATTGAAATAAAATGTAAAGAGTTTCCATGCTTTCAATGGCAATTTAAAAGCACACATTCAGAATGCAACATACCACTTCACAATATATCACTTCTGATGCTCATGTCAGTTGGACTTGTATGCGAATAATCAATTGTCAATGACTTCCAGGACAAAATTACCATTTCAATGAACCTTATGGGAAGCTTCAACATTAAAATATTGTTTAGGACTTTCCATGAGTGTTATGGACCCTGCATAGTACCAATGTATTCTATTTGTCAAAATTGTGTGGCTGTATTCCTATAAAGTCTTACAAATATCCTACATTAAAAAAGGCGGGTATTTGCTGGTACTGATTGACTACTGCATGGTAAATTTGCATTCACTTGTAACATGATGTGCTTAAACTTCAATCACATGAATTTTGTTCAGTTCATAAAGAGTTTAGCTTCCTGTTGTGCTACTCATACACTCAATCTTACTAATAGTAACATGATGTGCTTAAACTTCAATCACATGAATTTTGTTCAGTTGATAATGAGTTTAGCTTCCTGTTGTGCTACTCATACACTCAATCTTACTGATATTGATGGTTACAATAATAGTTACAATAAATCAAAATGTTAATTCAGAGAAAATGATTTTTTGAGCAAAAATGCAAAAAATTACCCCAAAGATACAAATATAAAATTTTTACCACAATTTGAACATATCTTACAAAGGCGAACCCCGGGATCAGGCGTACCAAGTTTAAAAGCAATTTGACGAACACTTTATGAGGAGAAGATTTTGACCCCAAAAAAGGGAAAATTTATCGCAAAGGCAATTTTCAAAACTTTAATCACAAGTTGA
The DNA here is from genome assembly GCA_001465055.1 of Ptychodera flava. NCBI lineage: Eukaryota > Metazoa > Hemichordata > Enteropneusta > Ptychoderidae > Ptychodera > Ptychodera flava. The sequence goes on from LD345688.1 coordinate 2,819, forward strand.
ACAAATGTAACTGGAATCACCATAAAGAACCTGCATACAAAGTTTCAACAAAATCTGGTATGTGGTTACAGAGTTTTAGCAATTTGCTTCAGTTTCCCTTTTTAATCATTTACAGCCTAGACAATAATTACACCTGACATTGTTGGCAACTCCTCAATTACACAGCTTGCCTGTTTCCTGTTCTGCTAACAGTTCAGTGCAATCAACGCTCTTTCCACAAGTTTCATGAAGATCAATCACTTGTTCTCCTTAGAACTGACCTTTGTGTTTCACATGTATGTCACTTCTTGTTTCTAATGGTGTTCCCATTTTGTAAATACATACTGTAGTGTTCTAGACGTAGCTATGTCAATCATGCATTTGAAGTAGAGCAAATATGTAAAATGTGAAATACTTCATAGCTAAATATTTTGAGTCAGAGTGTACTACCTCTGAGCTATTTGAAAATACTGGACCACACAGGTAATACAACATGGTCATGGCTTACCATGCAGGAGTTTTCAGGTTGTATTCATTTTGTCTAAATACAGTGATGTACAAACAGACTAGAACTACCGTTACACAAGGAAAACAATGAAACATAGGGTCAAAGTCCGTGTAGCTACTTCAGGCATGGACAGTATATAGGTCGTACATAGCATAACACCAAATATATACTGAGTGCAGAGGTCCCTTGGCAATACAATGTATTGTTATGACAGAAGAATGTTTCATTATAGATCCATATTTACACAGACATTCATCAGTAGCAAGCATAGAAAACTGTCATTTATACCTACAGTGTCTTTGCAATCCGTCTCTGACACTATGTGGACACTTATTCAGGCAGTTTGACAAAAATGATATCAGATGAATAACTTTTGCGAAACAATGGTTTTTGACCAAAAATGGTAAAACTTGTGTCAAAATACAAAATAGAAGATTTCATCACAATGTCAATATATCACACAAGGATGACCTATAGGAACCTGTATACTAAATATCAAAGCGATCAGACAAGCAGGTTTTTAGAAACACACTTTTTAACCAAAAATGGCAAACATTGCTCCACAATTATAAAATTGTATATTTCATCATATTTTGAATATATTACATGTTGATAACCTCTTTGAACCTGTATACTAAATATCAAAGCTATGACAATTATTTTTTTATGAAAAAGATTTTGACCAAAAATGACAAAAATTGCCTTAAAATACGAAATGCTTTTCAGCTTTACTATTTCTTCATGTGGGGGAAGAGATGAAGTCTGAGGGTGCTAGGTCAGGAGACATGGTGGGCACGTAGAATGAGTTTGAAGCCACAGTCACGCATTGTTGCCATGTCAATGACTGACTTGTGAGGTTGAGCATTGTCCGGATGGAACAAGACACCTTTTCTCAACTTTCCCTCGTCGTATTTTTGTCAGCCTCCCGTAACTCCCTCAACAGGTTAGAATAGTACTTTCCGTTGATAGTTTGTCCCTTTTCTAGGTTGTCATCTGAAGAGTTGAAATATATTCAAACCAAGCTTCATTGGTCTGGCATCGCTCCTTCATAGTAAGGCTCAAAACTTTTCACCCAACCCTCATATGTGCAAAATCTCTTTTACTATACAAAGCTAATGTCTGCATCTTCAGGCTTATGCCTTTTCTTCTTGACACAAGACAACTGCTCTATTGCAAAGTACCTCGTCTACATAGTCAACTGCTAATCTGAGTACAAAAAAGAAAAACATAGCAAGACAACTTAATATACCTGTGTAGTGTTTTGCAACAATGAAAATCTGATGTTTTGACGGGGGATGGTAAGAGGTGTAAAGGTGTATGATAAAATGCATTATTACTTTCTCAAATCAGTCTCTTCAAAATACTCTTACAACACATCAGCTGTACAAGAAAGATGTTTGGTGAGTGCATAGTTACATCATCAGTAATTCTTATTGCTCACAGAATTTAAAAATTGACTGAATGTTAAAATTCCCATTATCTTGATATCTACATGATTGCTGTGAGTATTGTTACAAGAGATTCATGCACTGTTTGTGAGGATGATGGTCATTATGAGGTTTTATGTGGTATGAGAGAGACTCCATTCCCACGTGACAGGTGTGTGACTCCGACTGGGCCAAAGAGCAATACAGATAAAATTCCAATGTCATTGCTCAAACTGGTTCAGAATAGATCACACACTACAAACTCAGATTGATGAAGAACATGAATAAGTCACACCACTATAGCGGATGGAGATGTGTTGAATGTCTCCATTTCCACATGACAGGTGTGTGACTCCGAATGCTTCAATTGTAAATTGATAGAATATAATTCCCATGTCATTGCTCAAACTGGTTGAAAATAGCTAACTTAGAAATAAAATGAAGGAGAACATTAATACGTGACACCAATATAGTAGTTTTAGACTCTGACTACTTCAAAAAGTCATGCATAGATAAAATTCCCATGTCATTGCTCAAACTGGTTCAGAATAACTCACCAAGAAATAAAAAGAAGGAGAACATGGATAAATCACATGATTTACCGGTAATGGTTGGAGATGTGTTGAGAGTCTCTATTCCCACATGACAGGTGTGTGACTCCGACTGCTCAAAATGTCAATAGATAGGTAAAATTATGATGTCATTATTCAAACTGCTTTTGAATAGCTCATAAAAACATAAAATGAAGGAGAAAATTGATAAGTTACAACATTATAGTGTTTGGAGAAGTATTGAGAGTCTCCATTCCCATGTGACAGGTGTGTGACTCTGACAGCTCCAAATGTCAATTGATACAACAAAATTCCCATGTCAATACTCAAACGGTTTCAGAATAGGTCGCTAAGAAAGAAAATGAGAAAAACATGATATGCATAAGTAATGCATAGTGGTTGGAGATATGATGTGAGTCTCTCCATTCCCATGTGACAGGTGTGTGACTCCAAAAGGTCTAAATTTCAGTGAATACAATAAAATTCAAATGTAATTATAAAAAGTGGTTCAGAATACATCAGGAAACCTTATAACAATAGAAGAAGATGTTATAAGACACACCAATATGGTGGTTAGAGCTGTGTTGAGAGACTCTCCATTCCCATGTGACAGGTGTGCGACTCCCAGAGGTCAAAATTACAAGTTAAACAACAAAATTGAAATGTGATAATTTAAAGGGGTTCAGAATAGATCAGAAAAACTTAAAAGATAGGAAAGATGTGTCAGACACAAAATATAGGGGTTGGAGCTGTGTTGAGAAACTCTCCATTCCCACTTGACAGGTGTGTGACTCCCAAAGGTCTTAATTACAAGTGATACAACAATATTGTAATGTAATAATTTAAAGGGGTTCAGAATAGGTCAAGAAAACTTAAAAGGTAGGAGAAGATGTGTAAGACACAAAATATGGGGGTTGGAGCTGTGTTGAGAAACTCTCAATTCCCACATGACAGGTGTTTGACTCCGAAAGGTCTAAATTACAAGTAATACAACAGAATTCAAATGTGATAATTTAAAGGGGTTCAGAATAGGTCAGAAAAACTTAAAAGATAGGAAAGATGTGTCAGACACAAAATATAGGGGTTGGAGCTGTGTTGAGAAACTTTCCATTCCCACGTGACAGGTGTGTGACTCCCAAAGGTCTAAATTACAAGTGATACAAAAAAAATTCAAATGTAATAATTGAAAGGGGTTCAGAATAGGTCAGGAAAACTTAAAAGATGGGAGAAGAATTGTCAGACACACAATATTGTGGTTGGAGCTGTGTTGAGAAACTCTCCATTCCCACGTAACAGGTGTGTGACTCCCAAATGTCTAAATTACAAGTTAAACAACAAAATTGAAATGTGATAATTTAAAGGGGTTCAGAATAGGTCAGAAAAACTTAAAAGATAGGAAAGATGTGTCAGATCAAAATATGGGGGGTTGGAGTTGTGTTGAGAAACTCTCCATTCCCACATGACAGGGGTGGGACTCCTAAAGGTCTAAATTACAAGTGATACAAAAAAAATTCAAATGTAATAATTGAAAGGGGTTCAGAATAGGTCAGGAAAACTTAAAAGATGGGAGAAGAATTGTCAGACACACAATATTGTGGTTGGAGCTGTGTTGAGAAACTCTCCATTCCCACGTAACAGGTGTGTGACTCCCAAATGTCTAAATTACAAGTTAAACAACAAAATTGAAATGTGATAATTTAAAGGGGTTCAGAATAGGTCAGAAAAACTTAAAAGATAGGAAAGATGTGTCAGATCAAAATATGGGGGGTTGGAGTTGTGTTGAGAAACTCTCCATTCCCACATGACAGGGGTGGGACTCCCAAAGGTTAAAATTACAAGTGATACAACAAAATTCAAATGTGATAATTTAAATGGGTTCAGAATAGGTGGGGAAAACCTAAAAGATATGAGAAGATGTGTCAGACACAAAATATTGTGGTTGGAGCTGTGTTGAGAAACTCTCCATTCCCACGTGACAGGTGTGTGACTCCCGAAGGTCTAAATAACAAGTGATACAACAAAATTCAAGTGCAATAATTAAAAAGGGTTCAGAATAGGTCAGGAAAACTGAAAAGATAATAGGAAAGATGTGTCAGACACAAAATATTGTGGTTGGAGCTGTGTCGAGAAACTCTCCATTCCCACGTGACAGGTGTGTGACTCCTAAAGGTCTAAATTACAAGTAATACAACAAAATTCAAACGTAATAAATTAAAGGGGTTCAGAATAGGTGAGGAAAACTTAAAAGATAGGAAAGATGTGTCAGACACACATATTGTGGTTGGAGCTGTGTTGAGAAACTCTCCATTCCCACGTGACAGGTGTGTGACTCCCCAAGGTTTAAATTACAAGTGATACAAGAAAATTCAAATGTAATAATTTAAAGGGGTTCAAAATAGGTGAGGAAAACTTAAAAGATATGAGAAGATGTGTAAAAGACATAAAATATTGTGGTCGGAGCTGTGTTGAGAAACTCTTCATTCCCATGTGACATGTGTGTCATGACTCTGAATGCTCTAAATGTCAATCAATACAACATAATTCCAATATTAATGCTCAAATTGTTTCAGAATAGGTCAACAAGAAAGAAGATTGAGGGAAACATGGATAAGTTACACAATTATGGTTGTTGGGGATGTGTTGACAGACTCTCAATTCCTACGTGACAGGTGTGTGACTCTGAATGCTCTAAATGCAAATCAATACAACAAGATTCCCATGTCAATGCTCAAAATGATTCAGAATATGTCACCAGGAAAGAAAATGAAGGTCAACATTGATAGATAATTCCATGCTAGCGGTTGGAGATGTGTTGAGAGCCTTTTCACTCCCATGTGACAGGTGTGCAACTCCAAATTTTCTAAATGTCAATGGATATCATAATATGTCAATGTCAATGCTCAAATACAATATGTCACCAAGGAATAACATGAAGGAAAACATTGATAAGCAAAACCATTATTATGAATAGAGATATGTTGCGAGTCTCTTCATTTCCACGTAAAATGAATGAGATATGGATAAGTCATAGTCATAGTGCTGCAACAGTTGTTGCGTCTCATACCCTTCTGTTACAAGTCTATCACAAATGACAAAAAAATGATACTCACTTTGTGCTCATGCACTTTCTCTATTAACAAATGTGGTGGTTTCAATCGGGTTCGAACTCACAACGTACGGTACCCTGTCACCTAGCGGAGAAGACTGTACAGTTGTATGCAGTATAGATATATGTACGAACAGCAATAGTTATTTGAGGGAAGTGCTTGCGCAAAAGCCTGGCCTATGACCTTTGATCTCACATTCCGTGACTAAACGTGAGCATTCCCACATGACACATTCCATTTCCAAGGTGACAGGCTCCCTGTCGCGCGCACTACCCCTATCGGTAGCCATCTTGAACAGAATTTTGTTCAAGATGGCGGAGGTTAGTCACCTGCTAGTCACCTGACAGAACATGCTACAACAAATATGGCTGCTACCATGAAAACGCCGGTCAAAATTCGACTGGACCAGAATTATGTTCGAACACTGGTATCCGAACCAAAAACATTGGCACACGAGACGGGAAACATAAACTGAAAGGATTAATCCAGAAGTCAGGGAAATAGAGGTGATTGAAGGCTGGCTGTGATATCGCAGCAGTGCTTGTTGCGTGTATTGAACGCGCTAGGGCCATTGAGGTCATCGCCGACTGTGGCGTGACCCCAATGACCTGAGCACGTTCGATACACGCCACTGGTACTGCTGCGATATCACAGCTAATTTAAAGCAAACTTTGTTGGAACTGCGAACGACGATTGATTTCGATGGATAGAATGGTGTCCGAATTTCGTGAAAAATGCCAGGCATCATGTCGACGTTCTAAAAGTATTAAGAGGTGTGCTAAATCACAGTGGCTAAATCACGGAGGTAGAAAGTCTTTCTTTCTACCTCCATGGCTTTGTGGTACAAACAAGAAGTTGGTGTCAAATGAGCCTGAAAGTGCGAAACCCAAGAAAGATTAGAAAAAGTTACAAGTGTTACTTTCATCCAATCACAGCTTGTTTTATTTTAACCCATAGCGTCCATGTTTACATTAGCCGGTACTTGACCCTATATTTCCCCACGCCCTCTACCGGGGAAATGGGTGAGGGAACCAGACTAAGACATCAGCAGTCAGGTATAAGCTTAGGGATCGTTCAGTTTTTATGGCCGGGGGCCGGCAAAATCCAGGGAGGGTGGTTTCATTGTAATTTAGGAATCCGCGAAGGGGGGGGGGCGGGTCATCGCTTTTTCACTGGTAGGAAAGGGGGGTCACCACATTTTCAAAAACATAATACTTACAATAAAGTTCACTTTATGCCATGGCCATGATCGACCCTCTTTACCGGCGGGCCGCCTTAGGCGACCCACTACAATAAATATACTTTATGTATTACCCATGACCCTCTCAACGGGCAGACGCCTTTGGCGGCCCACTCCAATTAGATTAACTTAATTCAATGGCCATGATCGACCCTCTTTACCGGCGGGCAGCCTGCGGCGGCCCACTTCAATAAATTGACTTTATGTAATACCGGCGGGCAACCTTTGGTGGCCCACTAGAATAAAGTTGACTTTACGTAATGGCCCATGACCCTCTTCACCGGAGGGCTGCCTTTTGCGAACCACTCCAATAAATTTTACTTTATACAATGTCCATTGACATAATTAACAGACGTTTGCATGGATGTGGCTGAGAAGTTTGTGCCCTGGCATCTCTGCTACACGAATAAAGTGCGCCACGTACCAAATCGTGCTGGTAAATTTGACTTATAGGTTTTGGTTATTTTTCAGCGGGGGGTTCACCTTTTTTCACGAAAAATGCAGGGGGTCAATATTTTTTTGAACACCGGCGACAAGATTTTGCCGCCCCCAGGTCGTAAAAACTGAACGGTCCCTTAGCTGTAGCCTGAAGTCTTTAGTGGACACCGTGCAGCGCTATAATGGATGTATTATCGAAAGTTGACCCGGACAATAGAACAGTGTTTCCTTCAAGTGACAAAATTAGGGGTATCTACAGGCGAGATATGTGTCACTGCAAACATCAAAGTTCGTAAGACATTAACATTGGCGACTAGGATCGGGACTGATATGCTGACACCGGTGGAGACCGGAACCAGTGGTGATGGTCCGCTGTGGCCACATAGATTTAGGTCACAGTAATCAGTGGGTGCCATCGCACTAAATTTTTCGGGCTCGCCAAGATCGTGATATTTTGAAAGCCACGACACCCTCAAGAAGAAGAACTACCGTTTCGATCTTGTTGTTGCCTTCCCTTCTTAAATATATTTAAAAATATTATTCTAAATAACTCTGGTTATGTTAGTATGGCTTCCGGGCGCTAGTGCGGTGAAGCCCCATTTACCAGCCCAGGGCAGACTTTCTTTTGCGTCGGGACCAAATTCGTATGTTTGATTGGTTGGTTAAGATGGCATTCGGTGTATCAAAATTTCGACTTGATCTGATTTATGAATGAAACTACTGAGTAATATTTGCATATCTCCAGGGCGATTGGCCGTTTTACTCATTAATTGAAAGTAATCCCGGGAAATAACAACGAGATCGCGACAATATTTTTGCAATCCTCGATTATAATTTTGATCCATCAACATCAAGCGAAAAGTAAGAAGACTGTTCATGTGTTAAATATATAATCTGATATGTCTGTCTGTCTGTCTGTCTGTCTGTCTGTCTGTTTACACGATATCTCAAAAACACCTGAACGGATTCAAATCAGATTTGGTACACTGATACTATATGCTATTTGCAAGACCTGATTGGATTTTGGTTAGTGTGGCTTGCATATTAATGAAGTTATGCAATATCATTTTTTCCGTACAATGGTTTCCCTATGGAGACGGTAATGACAGTGTAGACATATATCAAGAAATACTGCACAAAATTTCATAAAACTTTTCCCAGATGACAATGTAAGAACATTATGATGATACTGTGAGTGTCATGTCAATTATCTTCTCATTTGCATATTTAATGAACTTTGTTATTAGTGAGATAACTCTGAAATTTCTGCACCAGACTTGATGATACTTGCAACAAATATTGATCTGATATATATCTAATTATACTTAGAAGCATTAGGCAGTGTCAAGTTAATAAATAGCTCATTTGCATATTTTATGAAGGTTTATAATTAGTCATATAACTCCAATATAACTTCACCAAATGTGATGAAATCTGCTGCAGATACTGATCCGACTGATATCTAACTGTAGTGTAAAGCATTTAGAAGAGTAAAATTAATTAAGGGTTCATTTGCATATTTAATTAACTTTGTAATTAGGTATATAACTCTGAAATTATGGCACCCAAGTCAGTGAAATTGGGTACAGATATTGTTTTGATAAATATCTAATTGTGCTGAGAAGCATTTGGCAGTGTCAAGTTAACAAATAGTCATTTGCATATTTTAAGAAGTTTTGTAATTAGTGATATAACTCCAAAACAACTGCACCAAATGTGATGAAATCTGCTGCAGATACTGATCCACAGATATCTAATTGTGGCGCAGAGCATTTAGTTGTGTGAAGTTAATTAAGGGTTCATTTGCATATTTAATGAACTTTGTAATTAGTGGTATTACTCCAAAATTACAGCGTTAAATTTGATAAAACTCGCTACAGATGTTGATCTGATAAATATCCAATTGTACAGAGAAGCATTGAGCAGTGTCAAGTTAATAATTAGCTCATTTGCATATTTCGTTAAGTCTTATAATTAGTCATATAACTCCGAAATAACTGCATCAAATGTGATGAAAACTGCTGCACATACTGATACGACAGATATCTACCTGTGTTGTAAAGCATTTAGTAGTGTAAAGTTAATAAAGGGTTCATTTGCATATTTTAACGTGCTACAGATATTGATTTGATAAATATTTAATTGTGCTATGAATCATTCAACAGTGTCAAGTTAATTAATGAACTTTGTAATTAGTGACATTACTCGAAAATTACAGCATTAAATTAAAAAAACGTGCTACAAATGTTGATCTGATGGATATCTAATTGTCTCTTAAAGCATTTAGCAGTGTTAAGTTAATGATTAGCTCATTTGCATGTTAAATAAAGTTTTATAATTAGTGATTAAACTCTAAGAGTATTGTGCAAAGTTGAAAAAACCTGCTATATATGGTGATAACATATATCTCATTGTACTGTGAAGCGCACTACTATTAATGAACCTGTTGTAAAACACGTGAGCATATTCAGTTCATATCTGGTTATAATATAAGTTTGCGGCATTTCAGGAACATCGGTTTTTCAATGTCTTCGACCTACTGTGTTGTATATTTGCTAATAATACCAGACTCAATCTTTTTTTTTGATTGAATCGATTCGTCCATCATTGTTCACGATAAAGAAGTCAACAAATTTGTGACGATAAATTGATCGTTTTGGATAGGATCATTTCCGGTTACATTCGAACGTTTTCAATAAAGAGTGAGACAAATCAGTTTAAATGTCAGGGATTTAAGAGTAAATTTGCGGGCATGAGCGCAATGATAAAGAGGATACAATATCATATATTGATGATCACAGCTGACATTGCTGCCGGCATACTAAATTCTTTAACATTGCCATCACAGACTGAGCATTAGTCTCAACGTTGCGATTCGCATTTTCCCATTCATGAACCTAGACGAAAATCATTTATCCATTAACAGTAAAGCATGATCTAATAGATCCACTAAAAAGTAATGGAAACAGGAATTCTTATTCTTTAGTAGCTTTATTGCTATACGAATCATTGTTACTTGGACAGCTGCTGTTCTCAATACCTAGAAGAAAATCATTTAGAAACAATAAGCCAAAAGACATACAGGAAATTGGAGATAGAAAACAAACTCTGACAGAGAATTGACACAGAATGTATGATAGTTGTACGATTGATATTCTTACAGCGACTCTATGTTGTCCTACATTATTTGGTGTACCTATAGAAATAGTGTTGCAATCTGAGTCAGTCTAAAACAGGCGGTGGTTACCCGACAAGACAATAGGTATATGAATAATATCGATGCGGTTCAACCGGTCTGAAATCTTCAAGTGGGTTTTATTAAACCAGCGTTTGTAGGTGATTCGTTTAACAAAGGCAACTTGCCCGATTGAACAGTCTTAAAAAATACAGCTTAAACATACTCTAAAGTTTTAAGTGTTAAGCACGTTCCTCTGACGAATCTTAATGACAGATAACAATCATAAATAATGATGAATCACGGGCTAAGGTATTCAATTATTGGTTTACCCGGGACTTCTCAAAATTATTATTATTATTATTATTATTATTATTATTATTATATTATTTTACTATAAAGCCTCCAAAAGAAGAGAAATACAAAAACTAATACAATGACAATTTAAAAATAAGGTACTGAATGAAAACACTCTGTACACAAAAAAAATCATAAGTTTAAAATGGTCTTAATAACATATTAAGAAGATGACGACTGTATAAATCTTTTGCAAGTAACAACTGGCGAATGCTGTCAGTCAGCCCATCTGGCCTTGAACATGTCTTCATATTTTTAAGGATCGATTGAGAAGATCGCTTGTCAAAAATATACCGCAAAAGTGAAATACCATTTCTGACACAAATTCTATTAACACGTGAAACAAAATCAGTGTGACCCTGCAATCTACCACATAAATGCATATTCAAAGGATGCAGGTAAAAACAACGTGCACGAGAGTTTTTACTGAAGATGGATTTCATCAAATCAACAGAACTGATTTCAAGAGACGTATCAATTTTCATAACATTAATTGCCTTCAGCAAAGAAGTACTTCTACAATATTTATGAATGCCAAACCCAGCTTTTAGTAATTTTGACTGGATTATTTCGGCCTCACTTATTGATGATTTAGACATGTGTACACAATGAATACCATACAATAAAACTGGTCTTATGGCAGCAAAGGTGGTCTTATGGCAGCAAAGTGTAAAGGTGATACAAAAGTAAGAAATTTTGTAAATAAGAAATTTTTTTATTTTCATACAATTACTCTACACTCTGAAACCTATGTAACATTATTTTAAATTTAAACCGATGCCTTGAAATTGAGTGTAGGTGAAAAGCTGCCTTATAATTAATATAGAGCTAAACGATTTCACGTAAGATATTTCGTAGCTTAAGCCGATTTCTTCGACCTATTCTAGCGTTCCTTCTCTCCCCTTTACGTGCTTCAGACTCATCTGTCTTGCTGGCATTCTTCTTCTTATGTTTCCTCAAGAAACCAAACATCGCTACAAATCCAGCGCAGACAACAATGGGTGCAGCTACTTTAAGGACAATAGTGTATGATACTGGAGAAAAAAAAACATTGATTAAATACTATTTCAGTAGTCGGTATAATAGCGTCTCTTTTACTGGTATCATTGGGCATAGCAAATAACTACAGAATAAGCATATTTACTGATAAACCTAAATTATCTCATATAGAATGGTTGATAATGTTTTGATGTTTGCTAGTTGTTTCGTAGATTTGTCTTAAAAAGGATGACCCAGCCATGGTACTGAAAATAACAAGTTAGGAGCGTAACAATGGCGGACACTAACATTGTTGTCTTCTACACTGCATGAAATCCCAATAATTCAGATAAATTCACATTAATGAGTTGCCTGTATTATAGTGTAATACACGTGAATTCACACGAATTCACATGAATACAGGCTTGCTGAATACAAAAAATGGATTCTTGACTGTATTCATCTGTATATGCACTCTTCAGCTAAAATACAGGCAATAATCCATGTGAATACAGTAAGTATTATGCTGCCAATAAAGTAATGTCATATTTTTTGTGGTGGCGCTTTTTCCACCCGTCCAATATATCGATCTACCAAGTTCAAAACTCACATCTCTCTTCGAACACGGTTTGTTAGAGAGTCTAAGCAACAATGGCTATACTGATTTTTCTAACTGAAGGAAAGGCAACGTAGGAATTTCTGATGTTGTACTTCAATTCACAATCAAAAGAAAGTTCAGAGCAACTACATATAACGAGATTTAGGATATATTTTTTATGAAGGTCTTTCAAGCAAGCCGTGGGTGATATACAAATTTCGTCATGGTTAATATCACCAGCATGATTCAAGACCAACGAACTTTTACTTTTTCAACAGACATTAAAATTAGTAAAAACATCTGGAAAACTTACTAATGATGTTGCTAACGAGTATTTGACAGTCAATTTCGATGAATTTAAAGTTGCTCTAAAGGGAAATCTGTATTGAACGTTTTTTTTTTTTTTCAAATCATATATTATCAGGGAAAACCCTTATAATCGGAAGTTAGTTTTTCACAAAGTGTATGTATATTAATTAATGTTAATTAATGTTCATTAATAGAGATGTTAAGATTGCATCCGTAGCGAGAACGTAACGTAGAGTGGTTACGCGTTCCGTACGCGTAACGTTCTGCACAGATTCGGATTAAGACTTGACTGACGCCGCCGCTTTACTTTCCCCGGCGGCAGTAACTGACTAGCCGAGCAAGTTTCGCATGTCCATGTGCCATCGCGTTAACCTAACGATCTACTTAACAGCCTATACCACTAATGCGACAGTCTGCTGAAGTTTATTCCTTCAATTCACTCTATTTTGATTTTAATATGCCCATAGACTTGAAGCAAGTCAAAATTAAGGCGTGTCCATGCAGACTCACACACTCGACTCACACAGCTGCGTCGTCTAAAGGATTTTACTCTGGTGTAAGTTTAGTCGGACACAGACATGTGACCATAGACTTGAAGCAAGTCTAGATTAAGACGTATCCGTGCAGACTCACACACCAAACTCACACACTCGCATCGTCTGAAGGATTTTACTCTGATGTAAGGTTAGTAGGACACAGACACAAGAACTTGAAAATACTGAAATTTTACTTTTTGTTTGAAAAACCATGTAAAGCCACGGGGATAAAACAAATGACAATGTTAATTTCAGTCTAGACTGAATGTTATCAACATTGCCATGTGGCGACGTCTGCCGCGCGTGTGCCGTTGTCTGCGAGTGCACTGCAGGAGATACATATTTGTAGGTATATACAACTTTGTATCCTTTTTGTTACTTAAAATGTCTTAAAATCAGACGGTGATCAATAAAACAAAAAGCAACAGTACAAATCGAAAGGAATGTCATATTGATATACGTCTATGGCGGAGTGAGCATGAAAATAGCTCTCGGAAAAGGTGTACGAAAATAGTGGCCGTTTCATGTAGAAAACGACTGCCAAACGACAAGAGAACGTGTCACATCATCAGAACATGATGAGAGCACACAGAAAGTGATGACGTACCGTTCCCGTTCCGTTCGAGTATCAAATCTTAACCTCTTTATTGCAGCGTTAAGCTTATATACCAATATGTTTTCTGGTCAAAACATTGGCAAGCAGGTTTGATAAAGTGAAGATAAATTCAATATTATCAGGCATTTATTGACTTTTAACGTGAAGATAATGAATATGAAAGTGCAATACCTAAAAGACGGCATACTCAATAGTGAGATACAAACAATAAGGTTAGGATGGGGTTACCACAAGCTACAATTTCAATGTTGTTTGTTGTTATAATCAGACTAAACAAGCTGTACTAGTGGTTGTAAGTTATTCAAACTACCTTTTTGGTAGGCACTATCAGTTATATTACAAACCTCACCTTTAAGCAATAACATAATGATCAGCATATATAATCAGTTTTATCAATTTGTTTCTTGATTTAGTAATGAAATATCTGTATTTTCTATAATGATCTGTATTTATTATATTTACGCGAGAGAAACTGAATTTTGTACTATTACTTTTGGTATGATGTATTGAGTTTTAACACTTTTAACACGTTTAGTGCACTAAAAACTTCCTCTCCAAGAAATATGTCAAAATCCGACAAAAATGAGGATTCTAATTATTAAACTCAATAATAAATATAGCCTAAAAAGGATATCCAAAGGGATCTTTTTATTTCATCTTTATAACTTCTAAGTTCATACCCTCCTTTCGCATGACAATATATCTAGTAAGTTACGGCATTCCTGCTTTCTGTATCTGAAAACGCATATGTACGATATTGCTGATAGAGAATAATGGGTTTTTTATCAAGCATGGCGTGAATCAACATGTCAAGCATGGCGTGATTCAACATGTACATAAATCAGAATATTTACTACCTTAGTAAGGGTAAACAGAATTAATCATTAAACGAACAGGTCATTGAACATTGAAAATGGAGAACGCTCGTTTACATTCATCCACAAAAGCAACTAAATAACTCGTATTAATTTCCAAGACTTTCTTGCTCCATTCTAAAAGGTAAATGTTGTAAAGATGGCTTCATAGAGAATCCATCCCTAGTGAAGTGAGCTAACAGTAAAACAAAAATATGTTATTTTGTAAATATGTTTCTCAGACCATAAATGATTTCTGAGAAGTCTTATAAACAATTTGCACCAACAAACGCAACAATGTGTTTACCTGTTTTGAATGGCTGATCTGTTTGATGATCAGTGTTCTTCTTTCTGGTATAATTCGCATTGCCACTATACACTTTGGTTTCTTGTGGACCGAAATACTCTCGCCGGATCGATAAATTCTTCTCCGTAGTCACTGTTGGTTCATTTGGTATAAAAAGGTATACGGTTAATTCTAAATTGCGCTTTATCTTACTTGTTTTCAGTTTGTTTCCCAATGTAAAGATGCCCACTGTTATGTATACTGTTATGTTATGAATACCGGTGTGAATCTGTACCAATTCTTTTTCCTCATTAGGCATGTCTTGTCGTTGATCTATAGCATTCAGTTTCAATGTTACATGATTGTAATGTGCATTCGAAGTTTTGTGATCTTCTCTATGTCAGGATACATGCCACATTGAAAATATAACATACGTTTGCTTTCAACAGGTTTTTATTAGTGGACTTTTCAGACTCACAACTCTTCATTCATCTTCTTAATATGGACCAAATATCTCAGATTTGCTAATGCCTTGGTCATACCACATGCTATTTTCAAAAATGTATTTCTCACAAACGTAGAATGTTTCACTTTTTAACTTAAATAGTACAAACCAGCAATACTTTCTTCAATGTAAGACGTTAGATCGGTTAGTTTTCGGAACGAAATAATAATCTTATGCACATTTATGTTACTTGTCGGCAAAAAATAAGCAAACATCAACCCTACTCAGAACTATTGTTGAAAAACACTCGATTCAAGGATAATACCAACAAATTATATGTTCTTTGAAAAGTGAGTAAAAACCTTGTGCAGTTGACACCATAGACGTCGTCATTGGTGTGTCATTTGTAGTCGTCACTAGAAAGAGAAACAAATATATTGTTAATACATATTGAAACGCCATTACTTAGGTCAAACAAATAACCAATGTACATATACATAATGTATTTTCAGCAAGGAGTTAGTTTAAATTCTAGCTGATTTTTTTTTTTAGAGTTTTATCGACCTAGTCTTAGATTTCTAAACAAAGATTGATTCAGTCTATGAATGGGCTTAAATTTGCTTAATAAAACTTTTGCTATCAGGTTTTCATTTCAGGTTTTATCAAAGTGCACGTTAAACTTTACCATGAAGAAGGCTCGAGTACAAAAAACCTGGATGGGAATAGCAAAATAGTAATTTGTATTTTTAGTTAAGCTATGAAATTTAATATAAAAAGAAAAATGTTAAATTCCTCTATGGCAAGCCAAGTGTTGCAAAAATAAAAAAAAACAATAATTGTGTGTTTTAAATTTTGTGTTCTAAAATTGTATGTTCATGAAAGCATAATTGTATTCTAAAATTTCATGTTTGTGGTCAAGAATTCTTTGTTTATGTTAATGAAACCATTCTTAGGTGTGTACATTTAAAGCTGTGTTCATGAAAGGTCATTCATGTGTTCACTGAACAGTTTACAAGTTTTAAAAAACTTATACAGTCCATTAGTCTCTTTAACACTCGGGGCTTGGTGATCAGGCAGCCACGACATCTGTGCCTCTTTCTGTCAATGGTACTGCATCTGTCAATTCTCTATTGCAGAATTAGCAACACTGCTTAGCAGTTGGGTGAAGATATCATTCAAATTTGGCACAAGTAGCATGTGCCTATGAGTCGACAAATGATATGTTACTACCTCCTGCTGACGTAGGATGATACATACTGTAAATCTATTTTTCATATTCAGGCCCGGTGAAAACGTTTTGGCAAGATGTCAACGTCCTTCTTCAAATACATAATGCCTTGTTCAGATAATTCTTTTGTGCATTTCACTGCAAAGATCGTAAACGAGCAGATGACAGTTTTCAAATGTAATTTCGAAATGACTTATTTCATCTCTCCCATATGTAGTTTTTAAAACATGTAATTCTCTTGTTTTGTCTTTCATTCATCATAATGTCATGTATGTGTGTGTGTGTACATGACTAAGTAAGTAAATAGTATGCAACACTAACCCCAAACATCACACGCATCTTGGTTGTCATGTGTATAGAACGGAGTGGCCAAAGCGGGACACACCTATAATCTGCGTAGCAGTGGACTCTTTATTTAAGAGTGAAGAGACTATATGTATAAATGTTATACATGCAAGCCAACCCACACGTCTTAGTTGTTTACGTTTAAGTATGATTGTTCGTACACTTTAAAGTGTATAATATGTTTATCTGTTTTATGCAAATATTTGATTAGCCATAGCGAGACATGCCCTTAATCTACGTGCCCTGCCCTAAACCAGCGGTGGAGTGAAAAGACTAGTGTAAAGCTGCGATCCTTTGATGCTACGTTTCGAAAAGAGAGCTTTCATCAATCATTTAGAATTCACATTTGGTTGGTGAATCATGGGGAATGATTGATTGATTGTATGTGTTGCCATGTTTCTCCAAGAAAGTTTGTTCTTCAGGTAGGGATTGCGTTTGTCTTTGTGTATGCTCATGTCATTCGGAGTTAAAGCATTGTTACTTTTTTGAAGTTTGGCATTTATACGTCTTTGCTTATATTTCTGCTACTTTTGTACGCGATTATTGGTTGCTTTGAAACAGATTTTTTGGCGATTCATCTTTTCCCAGTTTTCGTTACTTATCCTTTGAGCATGTGTTGGCCTTTAAAAAGGTCAACTGCAGCAAGACAGCCAAGCGACAAAACTATCTGGTTTCACGGCTCTTACTGCTTCCATTTCGTCTTATGAAATCTTAGGACTCTCAAGACTATTCTTACACGATTAGTGTTTTAAGTGATGAAGTTATATTCAATTTTACATATGTTATCATATTTAAATGTATATAAATATTTTTTTTCTATACGTTTTTTATGGTTTTCTTTTTACGTATTTCTACTTACTCGTAATGTGTCTATTTAGTTATATATTAATTTATGTAGTTGTTCTTTTATTCACTTAATTACTTTGTTACAGTTAGGTTACTTTGCAGTCCAGCTACTTTCGTTTTACACTACCCTCGATATTCTTAAGTTTTTCTTGTTTCTTCTTCTTTTTCTTGCTGTAACATCAAGTGGCTTTGGGAACGGACTAGACTAACATTTGCTATTTTCCGTTTCCGTTTACCCTTTATCACAGCACAACTCAGATGTACACTCATTACTGAATTGTAATATTAATGTGATTAAAGGTAATAAAGATTATTATTGTTATTATTGTCATTGTTATCCAGCTTTTGCAATAGCGGGCACACTACCGGTATGGATGTCTCATGCTGCTAACAGAATAGCGCCCGATCGTTAACAAGGAGAAATGGTCATGAATTTATTTTTAACATGTAAATTGTTCATTGAACACAAGAATGACCTTTCATGAACACAAACGTGATATGAACATAAAATGGCTTCACGGAC
>LD345688.1:41660-54644 GCA_001465055.1 Ptychodera flava
AAAAACAAACAAAACAAAACAAACCATTGGGCATTTTGAAGACATGATGATCTCTCCCATCACCAAAGTCAAAAACAGGGTGACACCCCCTTGGATCCATCGCCCCCGGGCCTAAGAAACTTACCCGTCCCTTACGTAGTGCACTTGGCGTACGATTTTATACGATTCAATAAAATACTCATCGGAATGCCATCAGTCAGTGGCGAATACTATACTCTACAATGCCCACAATCATGAAAAATATCTCGCCTAATAGAAAACTAGATCATTTGAAGGCTGATGAAGGTGTTCTGACAAACACATCTACAGGGCGGGAGAATTGACCGGGGGAGATTTAAAAAAAGTGCAAGCTTATGCCGGGACAGTATCGAAAAATACTGATATGGTAAGGGGAACTTGAAATTGTATCGGCATCCGTCTCAGAATGCACAAAAGAGCACCATTTTGTCTAACAATTGAATGAATTCGATAGAAGCAACCAGGACAGTCCCCTCCCATATCCACCCCTACACACACACTATGTGTACCTCTTTCACCTATTACAGAACGAGAGATGCCGGATAATCAAAACGCCCAACCTACTCATGCAACGTTTATCATATACATTTATAATAGACCAGAAGCTCGCCCAAAATGTCTGTAATATTGTGCACTTTTCAATACTGTAACAGAAGATAGAAAATAAGTCACCCCAATATTAGGGACATTTGCTTCCATTTTTGGCATTTTGTCAGTATTTCAAAGCTATAGAGGAAATGGACTACGGGAACAGCGCACTATCGCTGAAATTATAAAGTTATGAAGTTCTCCTCCCAACAACTGAGGGAAACCGTTCTCATAGGCTAAACTTGTCATTATACTTATTTATGTGAATAGATAAACAGCCAGGCAGACCGGTCATTTTCTGGCGGTACTTTTTCTCATGTGAAAGCTGTTTGAACAAAATAATTGAATAATTGAATGAACTTACATAATACTAATCAGTATCAACATTGGGGTGTTAAGCTGATCGGCGGTTTTTCGCCAGCAAACCAAGCCCCTCAAAGTCTCTTAGTAAATTACAGTGTAGACTAGAGTAGAGCATATAACGAAGATAAGTTTTAGACAACCATATCTCTGCTGTAGTGTACGTTATCATGGCCTAGATGAACGCCTTTTCTCTCAACACCCAACACTCAACACCCAACACAGGCGGTTTGTAAAATAAAGGGCTAGCTGTTCCAGCATGGCATGGCTCGGTGTTGTACCTGAACACTGGGCTTGAATCTTCCCCGGCCCTGCATGCTCTACCCGTACTCTGGACCTGGTCCAAGAGTGAAATCGCGTCTGGCTTGATTCTGTATGTAATTCTCCTGACCTGAACAACTGTACGTGGAGCGTGACAAAATGCAAATTCAAGTCTACACGATGCAGTTTAGTAGCTGTGGTCGTGTCTGACTCCCTTTCAATAAGAATCAGTCCTTCATGTTCTTGTTGTAGACTGTCACATCGGCGTCAATGCGGTGGTTGTCATTGAATGGATTTACAGCTGTAGTATTCTATGCGTTATAATGTTGTACAGTAAATCAAGTAGTATAGTTTAAGGACCAACTAATTATGAAAGAGCTTGAATCTGATTCATAGAAGTGGAACCATTAAAATTTTACTGAGTTGGTCGGCTCTATGTCGCAGATGAAAATGGTTTTATGAAAAAAATACAAGAATGAAAAATACTGACTAAATATTTTTAGACATTAGACATTTAGTTCACCACTTACGAGAGGTTATTCTAAACTCTGCAACGGATGATGGACCAATGCACGTACAATTTGCAGAATTTGAAACCCTACCTCAAAGTCGATCTTTGCTGTACGCCTGTACCTTCATTTGTGCATGTTGGCAGAACATTAAATTTTTGCATGTTTGCAAGTTTTTAAACGGGAGTTTTGAAATACATACTGCTTCGCTAGTGGCTTTAAATTACAATCGGTTATGTTTCTTTTAACACTTTACTTTTCAATTGCAATGGCCATTGTTGAATGTGACTACAATAGAAAAAAATAACAATTACAATATGTAATGACCGTTCGCTTTACTCTACAATTACATTTCAACAGAATTTTCCAATTGGCTCGATGTGATGATATTTGACCTTCCACTAAAGCGTTGCGCTGGAGACTGTCTACGTGAATCCCCCACAGGATAACAAACCTGTATTTTTAAGGGCCTTTGGGCCTTGGCATCCGTAGAATACGATATGGAATTTTAAGAGGAAAAATATAGGGATGCAATAGCTGTTAGGACATATTTTGAAGGGTAAAAATCACAATTTTTCGACCAACGTGCATATTTGTCAAACCTGAATTCTTGTAAGTCCTCTGCTAAGCCTATTTAACAAAACCTGGTTTATGATTTGTTTGCATTATGATTTGTATGCATCAACAAAAACCATATTAACTCTTCTTTAAGATGCAATATTGTGATATGCAACATATGCTATAGTTTTCATGGAATATGATCAAAACGTACCCCATACACAAACAGTTTATATCGTAAATTACAGCTAATCTCAGATTCTGCCACCTTTTTACATAGAAAAAATACAAAAGGCAATACTTTGTATGAAATTTGTTTTATTTGCTACAGGGATGTGTAACAAATATGAAATATACTTTTAGCAGGATTATAATAGTAGCCATAGGATCATAGTTTGAGGGGTAACTAGATATGGCAAGCTTGAGTTTGCTGAAACCTGTGCATTTGTATCAAACACGTCTTGTGAAATTGTCTTCCGATAAGAATTTGATACATAACTAAGAATTTTACCGTATAAGTTTGCATGAGAGCTTGTAACTCACTTTTTCATCTGAAAGCAAATCCACCGGCTGTTTAATCAACATTGTTAAATTATTGGCGCCAAATCCTGCTAGACTTGAGACGTCTGTTAAGAAATTGCTAAGGTGTCCACGTCACGTACTGTTGAGATTGGCAACTTGTGGCTTAGTAACATTTCCGTGCGCCTCTTTCAACGTCTGAAGCGATACCAGATTGCTTATAAAATACGTCGTATTTTAGTTCCGAAAAAAAATTCACTTGGATCTATGCATTGAAGGAATCCAACGAGCATACGACAGAACCGCGATTCATTGTACTAAACCCAGGGTAACATTCAAAGATCGCCAAGAGGCAATCGACGACAATCAACGACGTAAAAGGCGTCGTACCTACACCACGGCATGCTAGTAAAGATGCATCATTGCACTGTCTGTTAAGGAGGGTCAGAGTTCAGGCCGCGCCTTTGGGAGGTTTTCCTTTGACGTTTTCCAACAAATTGACACACTTTGAGTGTAAAAGGTACCGTCAGATTCTCTTCGTAACTGATAATTTCTCACCATGAGCTCGAGGTAGCGAGTTTGCACAGAATTTGGCTGTCTTTATCTATTCCTTAAGCGAAAGGAACAGAGTTGCACTTAGTTTTACATATTTAATGAAAATCATTAGCCCTTGTTTGAATGTGTTCGTGATTCAAACTTTAGCTGAAAAAGACTCTACAGTCTAACATCACTGCAACATCAAAGTATTGCATTAATAAAATTTGCCTCTGTTACAGATGTCGTGACGTGCAAATTTGTGCTACTCTATCCTGTATCTGTGGACTAAAATAATCGGCTGTGTGCCATGTCCCTTAACACGGCTTAAAGTCTTCCATTCAGATAGCTGGTTTTGTTAGCTGTTGAAATGCAGTATTGAAAATCGAAAATGCAGTCAACCCTACCCTGTAATCCCGAAATTTGGAACGTTACCCTTTGTTTTCCTGATTATAACAATGTGTCGACATGTTTCCATAAGGAAGGCTTTAGCAAAACGCGTATTAGCTTCATGTACTATGCGCCTTGAAAATGAAAGACTTAAACCTTTGCTCAAACTTTCCTCAACGACTCTGTCAACCGTTCTCTTTAAAAATCAAGAATAAAAATTGGGGCTTACCGCGCAAATTTTTGAGCTAAAGAAACAAATTACTCAAGATTTACGGATCTTTGAAATTCAAAATTGCCGCCTTCCCCTTGTTAGTTCTTTGAAAAAAAATAGAGTTTTCGATATTAGGAAATCTAAATTGTAAAATCTTTTCTCATGCCAAGAGCTTTAAAATGAACACCCTGAGGTAGAGAAGGAAAGAATTGTCAGTGAACGATAGAGAGTCCGACTAGCTGTCCCAGAGGCGCATTTTATCTAAAGCCTGCCGGTAGGCCGAGCGATAGTGAGCGTGTGTGAAATATTGTATGAATATAACATTCGACATTTCATTCATCGATCACTTAATCAATTTCTTTGAAAAAATAATAAGAAAACATGTACAATACCAAAAGCCTGTAGTATATGTTTTGGGTGAAGACCCGATGAAATTTTCACTTAAAATAAGCCAAGGCGAGGAAGTATATGTAGTATCTCTGGCTTGATTTCTCTTAAATTCATTTGAATTTTGTCCACAGGCCGAAAGTACAAATCATTTTTCGTCCGACTTTCAATTTGGGATTAAAGCTGCGAAATATTAACGCAATCATTTTGAATTCTTGGGAAAATAATACTCACGAACATGACTGAAAGATGTATGAAGAAAAAATCAGAAAATAAACTACGAGGATCGAAAAGGCGGTTCATATTTACAACACAGGCCAAGCTGTCCATGGGTCGAAGCGGACTGTAACCTTAATGTAAAGGTACCCGTAGCAAAATCAGGAATATCACCTCTAGTCAAAGGTGTGGCTCTTACATTAGTTCTGATATTCACTGTTTGTAAAATGTCGGCTCTTCTTTCTTCTGAAACAACATCTGTCATCAAACCAGAGAATGAATTGTTGCCATGCGAGTGAAGGTCTGACCCCTCAAACTCTCAACTAGGAATCTATATTACTCCAAATTGATTTTAATAGCCTTGGTATGTTAGACCCGTGTTCTTAGATACATACTTAGATACATACATGCCTGTACCGTCTCTGACTTAAAAGGCGTCATTTTCGGGTGAAGTTTAAGACAAGGTACATGTAGCCCGTACATTTGTACGTGTAAAAATTATGTAGGCATTGTATTGTTGATCGTGGAACAAGTAAGGCGTTATTGTAGTGGTTCCACGACTATAATATTTTACTCAAAGAGAAGTCAACAGCAGCCTTTGAGCGGAACGGTTAATGAATTACTGAAAAGAGAGTTTAAAGTTTGTCATAGTATGCTTGTTACCATTAGTGTAGTATACATCGGTTATCTTAGAGTATGTTCAATGAGAATTTGTGACTGAAAATGAAATCAAAGTCCCTTGTTGCATTCTGACCTGTTAGCGGCAAAATGGATGGCCATATCACTAAACAACATTGTAAGGTGCTAGAGATGTAGCAAAAGTAGAGAACAATATCTTAAAATGTTGAAAAATGGAATGAAGTCGCTATTCTGTGTTTAGGTATTTGTTAATTTTGTATGTATGTATGTATGTATGTATGTATGTATGTATGTATGTATGTATGTATGTATGTATGTATGTATGTATGTATGTATGTATGTATGTATGTATGTATGGATCTATGGATCTATGTGTGTATCTTTGTATCTATGTGTATGTACGGAGTATATACATATGTGCGTAGCTAGGATTTTAGGTAGGTAGCTACATGTATGTAGGTAGGTAGCCGAGTAGGTATATGGGGAGGGATGTAGGTGGCTAGGGATGGGTAGTAGGTATGTAGGTAGGTGGATAGGTAGGTTGGTTGGTTAGTATGTATGTAGGTAGGTAGGTAGGTAGGTAGGGAGGGAGGGAGGGAGGTAGGGAGGGAGGGAGGGAGGGTAGTAGGTGTCTTATATTCTTCCTTATTACTTACCATCGAAGGTCGTTAGCTAGCGTTAGAAGTGTGTTATAATCGATAAATAGGTATTTATGTAATTGAAACGGATGTTATTTTAAATGTATTTACGTAATAATAAGAACATTTGTTGTAAAATGTCTGTCTTTACTTGCAAGTAATCTAAGATGGCGTTCTAAAGCCGTGACCGTAATTTTTAGACTTGGGTGTGGTTCATCGAGGTTGCTTGTGGCAAAATGACTTTATCACTTCAGATTAATCTAAAACCTCACTTAATAACATGATCGTGTTTCGGTTAGACACTGCTTTAAAAACGAGGTGAGCGTGATCCAGACTGACGCTCGCTGGGAATTGAGTTTTAGGTGAGTTATTTTAATCATGCTTTGAAATGAGTTTTTGCGGCTTTCTTCATTTATATCCATGTCTTAAAGATTTATTTCCCATGACCTAAACATAAACTTAAAACTTACTTGGCAAGTTTACGGCAATGTTGTTTATAAATATGGTCGTTACACTATATCTTACGATCGCACATCATATATATATATATATATATATATATATATATATATATATATATATATATATGTGTGTGTGTGTGTGTGTGTGTGTATATATATATATATATATATTCATATATACTTATTTATTTACTTATTTATTTATTTAATTATCTATGCTTTGTCAGTGTAAACATGGAAACCATGAATTTGATCCTGATGTGCACTTACGCTTTCATGGTCGCAGTTTTTGCAATCACTATGGAAGTGGTCGACGAAAAACGAGAAAAACATACCAAAGGTAAACTAGATCTATTAATCTAGTATATCTGTAGCTTTGTGTCTGGTTTTGATGTTGAGGTATTCAGTTTGTTAAATTCATACAATTCTTATTGATATGCCACTTAGGTGGGGGCTCATTTAAAGCTCTTTCCGTCAGAAAATTGTCAGTCTTGTGTTGTTTTTGGAAAATTTGAAAATCGAAAATAAGTCTGTGTAGATACATAATCTACTTATCTTTTACAACACTTTGCACGGTTATCCCAGGTTTCATGATGGAAAACGTGAGCGAAAAGTAAAAATTAAAAGTCTTTCTCTTTCGAGGCTAGTAACCTTATAGGGCGTAGATAAAGACACCTGAGCATACAAAATAGAAACCTCAACCGTCTGTACAACTTAAGTAATTTTTCGATTTGATCGAACTCACAACATACGGTACGATAATCATTGTCTGGGCTAAAGAACCTCTCCGTTAATTCTAACCACTATGAAATGTCAGGTGGATACGTAGCTAAAGATCTAATAACAGATAATAATAAAATAATAATAAAGGAATAATCTTCTTCTACATGGACTATAACAATGGGTCTAGAAATTCACATCAAAACGTCGTTGTGATTTTTTTATGTGGCATTTAATGTAAACACGGACTGCAGGGCGATTCTAAATGAAAAAAAAACACATGTAAAACGCTAAGATGGTTTTTAGTGTCAATTCTTACTATGTAATGTTGTAATGTTTCTTGACTGTAACACAAACTTTGAATACTAAACTGCACAGTATCTAGTGGTTATTTTGATTGGGTTTCATTCTCATATCTGAGTGATGACCAGACCAAATAGGTTTTTTGCTCCGTTTTTGACTTTCTTGAATTACCAAATGGGACAAATTTTCTGGGTTGAAATCTTGATGCGATCCAAAACTACAAATGAAAAATAGTGTATACCTCGCCTTGAAAAGAATGTAACAGTTGAAAGGACTTATTACGGTATGAATGAAATTCCTGGGCGTTGTTTTTGTGAAACGGAAAATTTCAAATGAGGAAGAGTGGTATATTCCTTTCAATAATGCTATACTCATGAAGAATCTGGCTTTAAGAATTGTAATGAGTTTCCCTAAAGGCCGACCTCATTGACCATACGCCAGCCACGGCATACGCATATGTTGATAGTATTGCATATACACATACTCTTCATGTGCATAAGTTGCAAACTTTCTTATGCATAACGAATAGCTGAAAACACCCGTACACTAGAAACTGAATTGATACATAACATCCTTAACAAAACTCTATGTTGAAACTGTTTACTCGATACCAGTAGTATTGTGTGTAATCTAAATCATAACAAGATTCATTGAAATCAATAATCAGTCGACAATGATAAAGGTTATTAGGACACGACGATTGGTTGACGGGATAGGCTAATCACTAAATTTGATTGGTTTTCTTTAAGGTTATTAACTTCGAAATCAGTTAAAATTACGAGGAAAAAGTGTCGGGCTTGTGGAGTTTAAATTGCGTTGTTTGTGTTTTTTCTATATATGCAAGTTTTATTTTATTTTGCGTCTAAATGTGAACATTAAAAAATAAAATAGTTCACTTTCATCAAATTATGCGCTACAGTATATAAAGCCTTTTGTGAATTTAATAATTGATATTTTTGTGTTGAATTGGTTTCTTCGCTGTCTAATTGACAGAGTAAATGACATTATAATCACTCTTCCTTAATTAAATGATTCCCGATGTCCCTTTCTGACAGACGATTTCTACGTCAACGGGTTTCTTCAAGTTAAACATCTCCATGATAGAGCAAAACGAGCGGCTCCTGATTTTTTATCAAGTGTGGACATGATTGCAGTAACTCAGGATTACGAGCTGGTTGGTATAAGCTCAAGAGAGAGAACGATAGTTGGCCCATACAGAGGAACCGCTGCAACAATAGATATCGATATTAATCCCGATGCACTGCTTGGAATACACAGGGACAATACCTTGTTGGTTAAATATTCCATGGCTACGCCTGGGTGGCAAGTTATCCCTAATGGTTGCTGTGTGATACGAGCGGCATGGTATGTGAACCAAAGTGTCATTGGTATAAGCAAAGACCACACTCTTTTTATTCGACAAAGCCTACACGCATCTTGGGACTTTATGAAAAACAGTGACGGTATATATCTACGCTCTCTCTCGGTTGGACCTTCATATGAGCTGATTGGTCTTGCAAAGCAGGGACGAACCTTTTTCGCCTTACAGATGGACTCTGACGAGTGGGTCGTCCGCGACGAAAACATCACATATTTTAAGGCACCTATTATCGACATTACTTTAAATGATAACACTCTTATTCTGCTTCCCGATGGGCCGCTCCTTGCTGTTTGCCAGGGAAGCCTGCCGTCAACCATTGCGGATGAAAATGTTTTTGAAGGTGAGCGTCATATTTTTTCTTTAGTCACTTCTTCTTAGTTCCTGTCGGATAAAATAGATTTTTTCAGTATTTCAAAACCAAACATTTATTAATCTACCGGATATTTTGAGACGTCTGGCCTCCTGAAAGAAACTATCATTCACATTGTTAGATAAGGATAGCAGTAACTTGTGCTTTATAATTTCTTACATTTATTTGTTACATGCTTTGTTGTACTTGTTCGATACAATAGATCACAGAACAATAAAAAGAAGTGAAAATAAAAGAACAAATTTAGATGGTCTTCAAGAATTTTAGTATGCAGTCTTGCAATGTTGCAATGTTGCAAATGCGTTTTCTTGATATAGCACAACAATGGATAAATATTTTATTGTCTGACATCCAGTGTGAATAACAATTTTGCGTGCTGTATCGAAAAGCATTATTTTTACATTATATTCTAACACTTATCGTTTCCAAGCGTCCACCACCAGATTTCATATGCAATGCATTCTGCGGCTGCATCTGCGCGTTCACTGTTACACGGTTTAGAGGACACCATTAGACAACTGTTTTGCTCTCACCCGTTCACAGGCTATCCAGAAGCGCGTACAAGATTATAGCGTTCCATACTCAGATACTTGCGCTACAAACCGAAAGAAGAATTGTTGAACTTGCATATACATGGAAGTCGCAGTAACAAACATAACATGCATACACTTTGGCAGAGTCCCCGTCAAGTCATTGCATTTCCACGATCTTGCTGAAAGGGGGTTGAACCACATGATGTTACTTTTCCTGTTATTGTTTCTCCTCGCAGACTGTTTGGTCTTGACATTTTCATTATGACTGTAAACCCGCTTGATTCTACACAGCTTAGGGTGAGATTTGTCGGAACTCGTGTTGCTCATGATGGTGGATATTTTTAGCTGCTGCTTTTGTGAAACTGTGGCGTAGTGGGTGATACTGTCTGCATTTTTATTCGCTGTGAATTGGAGGATTTTAGTTGGAGGTAATCAGCATTATTCAAGTCCGTCACAAGAGTCTTCCGAGCTTGATGATTAGTTTTCTTTCCACCAAGAGTGGCAGTCAGTGCCATGGTTTTTATCAGGCCGGTAAGGGCATTGATACCGAGGCGCCGGTTCTTGTACCACTTGCCGTCACCGCAAACTTTGTGATTTATAGCCAGGTACACTGGACTATCAACAGCGAGCATTGGCTAGGGACGCATTTCGATGAATTTCGTAAAAGCAGCGACAGAACATCTATCCAGATTTACTATATTTTCGTACATTCTTAGCTTTTTTTCCTAGTGTTTCGTGGGTTTTCTCCTTGCCTTGTTTTCGTCTGGCGCTGTATCTTGTACTCAATGTATTTCACAGTGTCGCCATCACAGTTTCTGGCCCCTCGTCAATATCAACAAGTTCATGTTGTAGTATTCCGGCACTTAGGCCGGATGCGAACAATAACCAAACGGTGTTTTGAAGAGCTGGCGGGCTATGCATTCCCTACTGGCCTGTGTTGCTGAGTTCATCCATGTCGTCGGCACTTAATGGTTCTGTTTTATACGGCGCGTTACCCTTGCCCATGTCTATCATACTTTTTATTTTGGCAGCCAGAAACCGTTGAGTGCCTTCGGAAGGAGCATCAATTTTGGCACTCTACTGATATTAGTTTTCATGCAAAAAAAACAATCAGTGGAGTTAAAGAAATTGTGCGATGTGTCGGGTTCATATTCAGATCCGTCTTGTCGTCTTGTACTGTAGAAATGTTTGCTCAGAAGTTTGTCAAGTTCATTCAGTTGAATTAGGTCGATTTCAAAATATTCGGACTTAGTCAAATTAAGCCGCGTTTGAAGCTGATTTATGTCCGTTTGGGTCTTTCAGAGGTGTTCTTTTGAATTTGATGTCTTAGAAAGCTATCCATTTCTTCATTTGACACTTGAAAATTGACATAACTCTCGATGATACCGGTATTGTTGTTGTTTTTGTTGATGGTGGTGGTGGAGGTGGTTGTGGTGGTGGTGTAGCCACTCTATGGTATCGGCGTTGGCTTGGTGTCGTGCTGACCTTGAAAATTTTCCCCATTTGTACTTTCTTTGTGATAAATGTCCCACAGCAGGATTTGATTGCGAGTAGTTTAAAATCAGGGCAATAATGCTCCTCCTCAAGAAGAAACGAGAACATCTGTTCAGCCAAAATGTACTCTCAACTTTGGTTAGACGCAGATGACACATAATTACCATGGCAACTGATAATCAGTAGTAAATACACTGGACAAAATGCTTGATATACAACAATATATACACATATATTGACTCTGTATATGTTTAAAGTACGTTAAGTATACACGTACGTCTAGTAATAAAGTGCAAAACTACAATGTTCACTTAGTGTGCAAAGATCTGCATTACGTATACTCATAATCTGCAAAGAAATGCGCTACGCATATCAACGTTTTGGAATGTTCCATATACAAAGATTTACGCTGCATATGCAATTAATATTGTGTTCCATATACGTCAATATACGCAAATATGCTAAGGGCATATCAAGCATTTTGTCCAGTGATATTTTGGTTACAATTTTCACAAAGTTTTATTCTTCATAATCATTTAAGCATAAACGTACTTGCATTAAATATAACTTCCAAAACCAACAGTAAAAAGTGAAACTATATTTAATGAGACAAGTTTAAGAGATGTTTTAGTTCACTTTCCTCAGTTGTTCTATGTAAACACTCAGCGTGTGCACAAATCGGAAAATAGTTCCAGTCAGAGTGAAGATATAATCCATATTTTAATATGAAAAATACCGGTTGATATCCACTCTTACTGAGCAAAAAAAAGTTGCAATACAGACATATATTCTCATATTGATATCAAAAGAAATATTGTTGATTGATCATGAGTTGGATTTCGTTTCTTCTTCATACTAATTATAAACAAATAATTACATAAACACTTATTGTAGATGCATTTTTCAGAATAATTTTGACATTTTTCAAAATGAATACCCAATGCTTTTGAAACAGGATATTTCATCCAATGTTAATCTTCTGTCAGGCGTTTCAACTTAAAGACAACCCAAATACACGCTTTTAACAATGCATGACAAACAAATTTACTGCTCGTACTATAGTATTGCAAAAGTTGTTTAACTTAATGAGAAGAAATATAATATAAGCAGGGCCTTATTTTGTTAAGACACTCCCTCTGAAGTTATTCATTACTGTGTGAATAAGCTGTTACTGTAACTAGATGCATGGCTGTAATATGAAATTCCATGTCTCCTTACCATAAAGAGTGTGATATCTTTTAATGAGAATGCATGGCGAATTAGAGATCACTTACTCCAAGAGAACTTACGTATCTGCCTAGTGCCATTACATATTATTGAGTCTTGGAGAAAACATCCCCCCTTTAATCTTCCCCTCTTTGTAATATATTGGAGAAGGCCATACAAAAATGATGGAAAAGCTGAAAACGAGCCTCGAATTTTTCAAATGACAACGCCCAACACTTTTGCATAATATTTTCTTCATTCCAATGGTAGGAATATTATAGAAATAACGGGCAACGCGCTGACCATTAAGCCTCGCCCGTTAATTTTTGGCTTTCCTCTCGCCCTTCCCCACAAATAAACGTTAATGGTCAGAGCGGAGTCTGTTATTTCCATTATATTATCAGCAAACCCAAGAAAACCGTCAACATTTCCAAAAATTTCTGCAGTGAACGACAACTGGGCCCCAGAAAGTGAGCAATACGCGACGCACTGTCACGCGCGCTGTAAAAAATGGCAAATCCGGAGATGTTTTCAGAAAAAAGTATCTCAACTTAACTAACAAGTGCTCCATTTTATTTTGCGATTGATTATGATTTACGTTTGAGCTGTAAAGTTACGATACTTTGAGTTGTTAATCTTATTATTCATACTCACGGGCATGTAAACAAACCATTACTGTGTATTTGTG